>JAVQKC010195847.1:0-24477 GCA_036025475.1 Philypnodon macrostomus | reverse complement strand
TGAAGATGGTTTTGATAAATGACAACCACTCTGCTACATGTAGGTGATGTCAGAGCCTGGGTAGGAAACATTAGTGAATGTACCTCACATTGTATGTTTATTTAATGTACACATTAGTATACAGGTAGCATTTGGCTGGAGGCGGAATTCCTAATTTTTAGGTTTTTCTGGACAAGTCCTCACAGAAATGTTGAAGACCACACTATTTTTTTATTATATGTTCAGAATTATTCAATCCTTCACCACAAATCTACTTTTTTTGTAAAGTTAACTCACTTTTGCTCCAGTCGCCTCTATTCCGGAACTTTGAACATTCCATATGACAGACATTTTAAAGGGTCTATAAGATTGACATTTTTTGCCTTTGTGTCTAGTTTTCAAAATGCTTTAAGTGAAAAACATCATTTCAATATTGTAAGTACATTCAATCAAAACACAACACAGTCTCAGCTTTAACATACATATAAAGTATTTGCACGGGAAATAAAAATAAACTACATTGTTCACATAGTTAGCTTATATACACATCGCCTTCAGTAATAGTTTGAAATCCTAAAGGAAAATACTCTTTTACACGTATATAAAATTACATGTTTGTACCATCAGTCCATTAACTCAAACCATATGTGGGATAATGACATTACTTATAGATGCACAGTGGAATCTTAAGTGTCATCTCATCGTGGGAACAGCATATAAATAATTGATTGCCTTTATAGCGCCCACCTTCAGGTCCCTCTGTATTTCTACATTAATCAAATATCCGACCTTAGATCAGCAATTACAATTAGGATACCAAAAACAGTGTGTGTGTGTGTGTAACCATGAGCAACAAACCATTCAAACACGATTAAGCCTTTTTAATGGAAACCCGACACTCAACAGCAGAGCATCACAAAGACACACCTGCCTACTTTATTTGCCTGTCTGGTTTTATGTGACGCTCACAGAAGGCATGGACTATGAGTGTTTAAAATGTCACATAATGGCCTGGTTGGATGTAAGGCATAGTATAAGTATTTGAGGATGTATATAAACGTGTGGTACAAACATGTAATATCACTTCTCTTTTTTTGCAATATTGTACCGCAGCAAAAAATACCAAAATGACTCATGGTAAATACATATCAGCTTCCTTATTTTGCAGACATGTCGGGGGTTGGTCTGGGTACACAAATAGGCTACAGCAAGGTTCAGTATAGTCCTATGTTTATCTTATTGCTATTTTGTATTCAATGTGGTAAAACACAAAATATAAGTGCCATAATCAATGCAAAGATTGTAGTAGAATGCACTTGTTCACAGCAACTATGGGCTTTTGGCGGGCACAAGGGTAATGGCTACTTGATCGCAGGGCTGACACAGAGACATGCACAGGGAGGCAGATGACCATACACCATACATTTATTTTATATATATATGTCTTTGGGTAATGGTGGAAGCTTGGGAACATGGAGAATACAGTCTCTAGATTAAACTGTGCTGGTCAGGGTCAGCCCTGGCATTAAACTTACAACCTCTCTTGCCACGCCCTCCCTTGAGTGGTCGCACAATACTGCTGAATGTGTAGCTCTGGTGCAAATGGATTCTCGCTCATTGCTTGTTCAGTGGTAGGTGACTGTATATTATAACACACATTGATTCACTGGCTCAAACGTTTCTGTGGACAATGTCATTGGGTTTTTATTTTGCCATCATTATGCAACATTAACCTGTGTACAGATCTATGGGTAGGCCTAGTTGAACAACTCCGACACATTAAGCACCTCAGCTCTGAAAGAACAGCATGGGCTCTTTTTCAGCAACATTGTACTATAGCATTTATAGCATATAGTGCAATAATGCTGCAGCTGCATTATAATGTACAGGTGAAAACAAACAAGCAAACAATCAAAAAAGCACCAACACCATCAACAACTATTTGGGTCGTAAAGCTGTACAGGTGGCTACAGGTCGACGGGGTAACCAGGGTAACCAGGGAGGGATGGTCATATAATATTCAAGACTAAATCTCACTCACTGTAAAAATATATAATACTTGTTCGTAAATGCACTGATTTTGAAAGGGTGTTACCGGAAATACATCTTCCGTCAGTTAAACGTCTGTGCGTGATGACGTCAATGTAACGGATACGCGACGAAAGCTAAGGTGAGGTGGTGGTCCCAGAAACATGACGCCTGTCTCTGGGGTTTTTATGGACGGGACGCTCCCTGCAGCTTAAATTCAAACATTTTACCCCACTTCTGCAACCTTAAAGTGTGTCAACATCCAGACTGTGCGGGGGTCGGGTTTATTCCAGCGAACATGGCGGAGTTCTCGCCCGTCTTGCCGATGCGGGATGGTGGCGGTGGTTGTGGAGGTCGTTTTGGGCAGCCCATCTTCCCTCGCTCCAGGTCCGGCTCGGAGTCAGAGAGCGAATTGTCCCAGAGTCTAGCCCGAACAAAGATCCGCTCATACGGCAGCACCGCCAGCGTGTCGGTCTCTCTGGGGGAAAAATTCATAGAGCATCGGGTTACAGACAGTGACACCCTCCAGGGGATAGCGCTCAAATACGGGGTGACGGTAAGACCTTGTTTATATCGTGTTCATCAAGCACATTGGATTGTCATGTTCACGTTGGGCCATATATTCTTTGGGACATGGGTGTATTATGAAGATTGAGTTGATACCAATGCATGTCACCAACTTTGCCTGAATTGAACTTGACATCATAGGGAAGCATTAGTTTCATTTTCTATGGAAGTGCAGCATATTGGACGTCCAGACTAGAGCTTGTCACTGGTCAGTAATGGTTGGTTTTACATGATTACATACAACAAATATCACATAATTGCAATATTGTTCTGCCAGAATCTGAAGATGACTTGAACTTTGATCCTATAATAAGCAAAAATACCACATGTAGTAATTATTTCCTGGTTCTCCTATTAAACACCAATGTTGCTGGTCATTGTGGTTACTAAAGTTGGTCTGAGATGTTGAAAGCTTCAGCGCTGGAGGAACTAGAAGAAGTTGTGGTCTAACTGTTTCTGCATTCACCATTTACATTCACAGCTATTGAAATTCTCCGGTTTATCATTCCAAACATACTTACATGGAAGTTTTCTGCGTAGTTTTGTGTAGATTCAGAGGGTGTTTCAGTCACTCAGGCAAGGACAAAGATCCTTGCATGTTTATTTATTTATTTGATTTATTTATTTGGATGGGACAGTGCACATTAACGAACGTACAATTGTATAGAATCACGCAACTTGCCGGATTTAGCACAGCGCTAATTTCCATCCGTTTTTTAGTGTGTTGAGTGCAACAAACAAAAACAATGCTGATAAAAAATAAATAAATGAAAGAATCATGTATGAATCCCTTATTATTGTAAGGTATAAGGGCTCGATAAGGGCTCTATAGGGGCTCTAACGCATTTACCCCTGAACTAAGAGAGCTCCAATTCAAGTCTAGGTCTGGGCACATAGTTACTGTCGCCTCGCAGCAAGAATCTGTGAGGCCGAGTCTGGGTGGGTTTCTTCAGGCTACTTTGGTTTCAACCATCAACCTGAAACATGCACAATAGACCAGTCCTCCTCTAGGTACGTCCTGGCCAAGATCCTGGCTCAAGATTTTGGAGATTTGGCCCCCGGGCACTGAGCGGCTGTTTCCCACTGTTGACCTACAGGGATCAATATAATATGACTTAAGTTATTTATCTCTGCATTTCTCTCTCTTTTGTCTCATTGTTGTCTCACTGTCACCAGATGGAGCACATCAAAAGAGTCAACAAACTCTTCAGCAATGACTGTATCTTCCTGAAAAACATTTTAAACATCCCTGTGGCCACCCCCAAACGCTCCATATTTAACGGACTGTCGCTGGAGTCGCCCGACACTGACGGCGATATCGCGGGTCAGGAATCTCCAGACACTCCCCGAGTTATGATACAGGACATCGAGGGACCCTCACCGCCGCCCTCCCCGCCCCCCGAGGACCCCAGACCCACCCATAACCCGCCCCAGGCCCAGCCGGAGGAGCTGTCAGCTAAAGACTTCTTACACAGACTGGACCTACAAATCAAACAGTCAAAGCAGGCGGCACAGAAACTCAAAGAAGAGGAAACAAGGTGAGATTGAGTTAATGATAAAGTGTTAAATTAAAAGCCTTTTCACCAAATTTAAGACTAATTTATTAAACCTAATGACCAATTACAGAGAATCACCATTGGGTTTAAAAAGTAGTCTGGATTTATAATGTCTTTAATAGTAGTAATAATAATAAATAATGCATCGGTTTTATACAGCGCTTTTCTCAAGACTCAAAGACTCTTTACATTTACATTATTCACTCCTCAGTCACACCCGGCTACTTGTGTAGCCGCAGCTGCCCTTGGGCACACTGACGGAGGTGTGGCTGCCATTCTGTGGCTACGGCCCCTCCACCAAACACCAATCACACAACCGCATTCATTCATAGGCGATGTGGGTTAAGTGTCTTGCCCAGAGGCACAACGACAAATGAGTAGCATGAAACAAAATATCCAATTCAAACCACAGATTTAAAACCAACCAAATCTTAAATATTTTGATGCTGAAAAAGCTTCCACAATGGGCTCTGATCAGCATGTTAACAATGACATGCCATATTGAATCGGCCTAAGACTCTGGCAACACAGCTAACTATCTTTATAATGGAGCTTCATCTTACATTTGACATACAGTGGAGTAATGGCATCAAAAACATTGCAGGTATTACCTCAAAACATCAAGACAATAATAGGAGACCATCTGCCCATCGCTGTTACATAAGTCGGCTATACAATATACTAATTAATGAAGACTGGAAAAACTGTGGTTCTGTGTGCTCCTATTGTACATGTTTCTTTTACCTGCACCAGACGGTTGCTTTGTTATCTACAAGGCTTCACTTGTGATTTCATAAAGCTGATAACTGTGATACAGCCCTTGGACCTTTAGTATCATGTTTGGCCTATGAGACCTTCTTTGGCAGCTCGTACAAAGGCATTTTCTCATAGATGTGGGGAATTCAATGTGCTTTTCTTAAACCGAATGAACACTTTAACTCTTAAAGTGGCTTTTTTTTTCAAATCAGTACATACTTGCGCACTCCTTCCAACGCTGCATATGAATCAGACCTGTACCATAGTCTAGACGTGTCAGGGCTTCTTATAGGCAGCAAAGAGCTTCTACTTTCCACCCACACGCATAAATATACCCCCAATGTAGTACATCATACAACAATAAAGAAAAACATGGGAGAAAGATAAACTACTGGGACTCAGAAGGATAGAAAGACCAAGCATTTGCTGAAGCACATGATAAAACTGCTGTGTTGTGCAACATTGAGGTATTCAGTGAAGTCTGAAACAGGCCTGAGCTAGTCTGTAGTAGCGTAGTGTCATTCATTTGGCTCTCAGTCTACTATGAGCTGATTCAGGCCTGACTCACACAGGGGTCTCCATGAGGCTGTTACACAGCACATACTTAACATAACTTGTGTGTTATTGAGTTTTCCCTTTCTTTTAAGGATGTGAAACAATAACTAACCACATAGTAATATATTATGCTACACATCAAATTAAACAGTAGCTTGAGTGTCCTGCTCCAAACACAACATAATGACATCTATATTAATTAATTAAAGGCAAACCCCTAAAAACTCAGCTTTTCTGTCAGCATTGCTGTCTCAATAGCAGTAGTGCTTTATGCTAAACACACACCAAACCCCTCAAACAAAAGCAGAGAAGATACAATATATAATATATTGCTCAATAAATGCAGAAAACTGCTTAATTTAGATGTTCTGACCAATTGGATATAAAAATAAAATATATAGTTTTTACATGAGAAAGATTGAAATATCACAGATTGACCCAAATTGGTGCCAATAACTAAAAACCTCTCTAGTTATAATCTGCTTCAGATGATCAGTTTCTAACTGTTACTAAAACCTCTCTAGTTATAATCTGCTTCAGATGATCAGTTTCAAACTGCAGAGAAAATGTTCTCGATATATTTACAGGCAGAGTGGAGTAATGTGTAAATACAGTGGTGCTGATCACGTGACTCGCATACATCTCTCTTTGGTCTTTAGGAGAGATATCTGTCTGTTGCACAATTTTCTTTATATTTTCTTACAATTTATTGTGTGTGCCTGTGACTGACAGCTCCCTCTCTGAAGTCATTCCTCTAATCACTGAAAGTTGTAAACATCCTATTCTGCTCGGAAAAAAACCTCAGAAGTATATCAAGCGCGCAATAGGACTAGGAAATGTTTAACATTTCAACAGTTAATATTCCTTTGGACTCAAATAAAAAGTAACAGAAGGCCTAAAGTCTTGTTCGACAGTAGAAATTCACAGCATGTTTTTAGGTGAAACTGTTATTTTTATTTCACACATTTTATCAAGGGTGTGCCTGGCAGCCATCCAGCTGGAGTTCAAAGGATTTTTTGGTCCAGGCAAAGGCCCACTGAAAATGGCAGTGGGTCACGACCCACCAGTTGAGAAGCACTGATTTAGATTATTTAGTCAGAGTTGCCTTTGAGAGGGTACCATTTGGGAAGGACTGAGCTTGCTAGATCTCTCAAATGATTAATTATAATAAATTAATAATTGTGTATAATATTTCCATAAGCAAAGCCCTAAACTAGTCAGTGAAGTTTGCCCTGTCATGTATCCTCCAGTAAAATATCAGTAGCTTGTCAGTCTCTTAGTGAAGAGGATCAAAGAGAGGAGAGTGTTTTTAGTCAAACACAGACACACTCCAATGTTTCCACTCGGTCCCTGAGTAAACACAGCCTCAGCCGGTTACTTTATCAACAACACTAACCACAAACCACAGGCCTCACAGTATATTACAGCTTTACAGGGCTATAAAGGTGGAGCAAGAGTTAAATAGATTTTTATGAAGCATGACCCTTTTCTCTCACACACATCATGTAGCTGTTTTGGAGTTCATCTATGGATTATTCATTCAGGGCCTACGTACGTTTAATGTTAACAATATTGAAGACGGCCTCCTGCGCTCTTGTGGTTTGGGGTCTTTCCTGAGCCACATCCTATTGCACTTTGGCTGCATGAAGGAGAAAAACATTAATTTGATATCCCTGTAACCAATATTGCAATATACATTTTTTGGTAATTTTTTGATGCAAGTTCATGAAAATAGAAATAGTTCCTTTATTTACTAGTTCAAAATCAATTAAAAACTTATGACAATGGCAAAGTAGAACTAAAAAACTGTGGAAGTCTGTCAGATTAAAGACCACTGTGTCACTGTGCTATAGTTAAATTTGTGTGACATGCATGTTTCCTTTAAGGATTTGTCAACACCAATGATGAATTGTTGACTAGTTGGGTAGTTGTATATTACTTTAGTGTCTTTTTTGTTCTCCATTCAGGCCTTTGGTTAGTTTCATTTATTATTTACTGACTCTGGTTCACTAGACTCTGGAGTTACCAAGCTAAAACAGTGCACTGACCCATCATGTTTCCTATTGCTTTCACATTAAAACAGAGTTTTCTCTTTACAGATTTGGTGAAGACAACATGGCCCCAAAGTCATCTTACCAGGAACTCTAAACGATATCTTTAAGTTTACTTTATCACGCCATCCATGGGCTTACCTTTGACCTTTCTCATGCTTTTACCAAACCGTTAAATAAAGTGTCATGTTTGCCTTTTATTTATTGTTATGAAGATTGTTTTGTACGATTTTATTTGTCATCATATATTACTACTGTATAGAAACTACCTGCTGCACTCACAAAGATGTAAGCGTTTTCAGAAGGATTAGCTTGTTAGCCAGATGTCTAAATCCGCTCTTAAAATAGTATCGATGGACAGTGTAATCAAGCCTTCTTCTTCACCAGTGAAGTGACTGAATGGACTTTTGAATTCTGGACCAGAAGGGACTGCTCTATTTTTGAAGTGTGAATGCATTATTTAAGTGTGTGAAGAGGATCTGTCTGTATCTACTGTTTGTGCTTTACATTTTGTTGCTTTTATTTGAGGAAAAATAAATATCTATTTGAACCTGTCTCTATGTGTTTTTCTGTTTAGGTCAATTATACATTGGTTTAACTGAAATCTAGTTTTGTTCAGATTTGGTCCAACTGAGAGGCTTTGAGTTTGATGTTTCGACCACTGCTTGGCCTTGGTTTAGACTTGTTGTAGAGACCTTACAAAGGTGAACTTTGAATATTTGACCAACCTGGTTGTTACCACTAGATGGAGTTCTGAGCTTCTGCTGTTCTCAGTCTGTCCTGCTAAAAAAGGCTCAACTGATTTGCCTGTGTTGCTGATGCTGCCGGACCATCATTCTAGTTGTTGGTCTGGTTAGGGTTAGGCTTATGGTTAAACTTGATTCGTTGAAAAGATGGTTCTGGAACATGTTTCACTGTGACTACATTGCCTTGAATGAACTGTAATATCCAAACTACTCATAGGCTCTTTAATGCTCACAGTTAAGCACAAACAATAAAGAAAAGACAATTTTTTAATAGCTTTTACACTTTAGGAAAAATCGCTTATTTACATGTTAAAATACTTTCATTTTCTGTCTACACAGAATGCAAAGTCACTGAGACAAGCAGAGAAATCAATCTTACATGGTCTCCCTCTAGTGGGGAGGAGCAGAACTGAAAGTAATAGAGGGAACTGACTGAACGATACGCAACAATATATTTTTGGTAGAATAAAAATTTCTACATATAGACCTGGGTGAAGGGAAATGAACTGGCTAAGACAGGCAACACAAATGAAGTACAAATTGAAATCTGATTTGGGTAAAAAAATGAAAACATTCAATTTCCACTGGGCATGTTGTAAATGCTTTTAGCCATATGTCTGATGGTAAAGAGCTTATATTATTACTATTAGTTTATTCTGCAGAATGATCATGCAGTTGTTAGCTTTGAGAAAACGATACTGAATTCTATGTACTGGCTCTACTGAGGGATGTGCATGTTTTGAATAGACAATGCTATGCTATATAAATAACATAAGCTTAATTAAAGGTTTCTTGAGAGATTGAAGGTTCAGTCCCAGATGTTGGATTTTTATTTTATGGGGTTTACAAGCTGCTGTAGATCCTTTTGATGGTGCCTCCTTCATCCTTCGAGATGATGCCTTTCTCAATGTAGGAGTCCACCTGCTGGTCCATGAAGTCTTTGAGCTTAGACAAGTCGTAGTCTGAAAGAAATGTAAAATAAAAATAAGTGAACTGAGTTTGGAAGAGGTATTTTGAATGTTTTGGTGAACCGGAAAGATTAGCTGTTTTCTTGGAGACAGGAAACCCAAACAATTCGATAATCTGGTCCATTGCTTCATGCAACAAAAGATTAAGGTCAACTGTCTGTAGTTAAGAGGATACCACAGACAATCAAGAAGTCAAGAGCTAAACCAGTCTGCCAGAACAACCTCAGCATACTCAAAAAGAAAATGGTGGTTTAGATTATTTTCAAACAGGAAAAAGGGCATGAAATCTGGGAGTATGTCTCCAGAAATTCATGACCTGGTTATGTCATGACTTGGTTACGACTAGAATTGATTTATAGAAGTTGATTATTTATAAATTAGTTTCTAGTTAATTGTTTCTTGGGTGTTCGAAATCGAAGAGTGGGGTGGAGTCTGCACCAAGATATTCATGCGCTAGTTAGAAAACTTGATAAATTTAAAGACTGCCCCAAGTAAATGCATGTGAGAGTGACTGGTCATCAGCCCTGCCTTTGTCCAGGGTGGCCATTGACCGCCTAAGGCCCATAGTAGCTGTGATAGACTGTACAAAATTTGAACGCAAGCTAAAATCAGATATGGACACATTTACGTCATTACCTTTACGACTAACATAAAATACCATTAAGTATTTCTCTGAGGTCAAAATGTTCAAGGTTCAAAATCAAAGTGGAATGATGGACACTTGATGATGAAATGCATGTCTTGGAAAAGTCACTGCCAACAACAGAAGGATGATGGTGCATTTGGACGTGGCTATATTTAGAAAGGGCCACATTAGAACTGGTGAATATCTGTCATGATAACTAATGAGCTCCTGAGCACAGACCAACAGCTGCTGTCAGATCTCCTGCCTCGATCTCCGCCACGATTCAGGAAATACAGACAGACAGATGGACACAAGGTCCCGGCATAACTTTGAATACGTTTGGGGCTACATCAAGTTCAGTAGCACTGGCTACACCGTCTATAATGTTATGCCCTTGACTAGTATGTTATCTTTCAAACATTAACTCTCATTTTGCAGTATACATTCAATCATTCGGCTTCCAGCACTTCCTGTTATTGGTAATAAATGCCTGGAGCAGCACAACTATGGGCCTTAGGCGGGGTACACCTCAAATAATTGCTGTTTAATCGCAGACATACACATTCAGACAACCATTCACTCATATAACATAACACTCATATTAGCAAAGGGCCATTTAGATGTATCAATTCTTCTCTCCTAAAGCATGCATGTCTTTCTGGTCAGTGGGAGGAAGAGCACCCACAGTAACACAGAGAGGATATGCAGACTCCACTGTGAGAGAATTGCGTCTCCTCTGCCTACTTGACGAGAAGCACAAATGCTATTGAATTTATGTGGTAAATATTTAATAATTAAATGTATCATTTTGTTTTGGGTTTTATCTTTTGAGTAGCTGTCTAGTTGTTATACACCTGGAGTATTTTCCCTGATACTGTAATAGGCCTATACATTATACACTACTTGGAACTAGACCAAAATCAGGTCTTAATTTAGGTCTACAGATAGACCCTTTCAAAGTTTGAAAACAGAAATTTCTAAATTCTGGAATGGAGGCAACTGGAGGCAAGACCATAATACATTTTCAATGGAGAAATTAGCCTTAGCCACAAAATTTTGCAGATGAAGATGGTTTTGACAAATGATAACCACTCTGCTACATGTCGGTGATGTCAGAGCCTGGTTAGGAAACATTAGTGAATGTACCTCACATTGTATGTTTATTTAATGTACACATTAAAAGTCCGGATTTTTAGGTTTTACTGGACAAGACCTTACATAACTTTTAAAGACCACAATAGTTTTTTTCATTGTATGCTCAGAATTATTCTATCCCTCAGAAATCAGAAAAAACCCTGGACAAAAGCCATAAACCATTTAACGTCATTGGTGTTTCTGGGCATTCATATAATAGAACAAATAACATAATTCATTTTGGATACTGTTTAGTCTTTACAAACATTCATTTATTCCAGGGATTTACCCGAAAATGATTAAACATGGCAGCTACACTTCACCAGATCCTAGCAGCGTGAAGCTTTAGCACTTACCATCGTCCATCTGCTGCTGGCTAATGTATGGTTGTTGTGTGGGCGTTGGACATGCACACACAATGCACGGACACACACAAACACACACAAACACACACCAACACCACCCCGGGATGTCCTAATGCTGTATCTGCTCGAGTAAACACAGTAAATGGCCCGCTCCGTTTCTATGGCACTGTCTATGGCTCAAAAAGGCTATTGTACTTTTTAAAGCTGCTCTTCAAAGATAAAACACAAGGAGGAGGGAATAAGGACCAGACCAGGCAACAATAGCTAAACAGGGGCTCAACCGAAGCCTAAACAGGGGCTATAGCTGCACCAAGACTGTGATGGCAAACAATAGTGGAAAAAATACATTCAAATCAAATGAAATCCTTAAACTGTCCTAAAACCTGCACTTTGTATCATTAGGAACAAAATGAAGCTGGAAATAAACAGAAATAAACCAGATTTCAATAATAACCAAACCAATAATAATGATTCAATAATAAACAAACCAGGATAGAACGAGAAATGAGAAAATGAGAAAATGAGAAAAACTAAATATAAATCAAACTAGAAGTAAATATACTAGAATCCCACTAAAACTTAAGCAGCACAAAATCACAAGATCAAACCTCGGGTCAAAACAGGACTAAATGATGGACTATACCAGGACTAAAAATGTACCCAAACCAAACCAGCACTAACCATAAATTAACAAAAGTTCTGGTTACCTCCAAAAGTCAAACTGGACAAAACCGGGATAAAAATTTGACTAAATAAGGCATAAATGACTAACCTCATAACTTAACCGGGACAATCAACATTCAAAGCCTACTCAATATGAACACAATTGATTACACTAAAAACTAAACCAGGACTAAACTAACAATGACAATGCCCTACACCTGCTAAGCGTATTTACTAGAAATGTACACCATGTCAATGCAGTAAAGAGTAGTCAAAATAAACAGCTTCTATTGAGTGAAGCCTTTCAGTTCGGACTAGATCTGTCTCCATTCAGTGACAGGAGGGCCTCTGTCGTCAGGGGCAACCGTCGCTCTCACCAGAATGCTAATGAAGTGTCCTATATAGACGCGGGTCCACAGATTAGCCCTTAACAAAACTACCCCACTGCTTGAGAACCCCTTCTTCTCTTAGGACACTGCACCTTCTAAAAAACCCCAAAAATCTGGGTCATAGTGCTTCGGTTTGGAAAGACCACACAGAGTACATATCAGGATTTGGTCAGTAATAATAGGGCTGCACTATTAGGTAAAAATAGATGTATTAAGGTTATCATTGACAAAAAAAATTCAGCCACAAAACAGCTCCTCCAGTGATTGCAAATCTTTACCTATGCAACACTGGATCATAATTATATGTTTGGGGATGTCTGGATATGACTTTAACTGTAAACAAAAGTTAATTTGAATTTTGATTTGTATACCGGTAATAAAGACTAAAACAGATCAACCTGGCTACTCCTTGACTAAACCAGGTCTAAACTGAAACTTAACCAGGTTTAAATTTAGAACTGAACAAAAACTAAACCAGTGTCAACCAGGTCAGAACCAGGTTTATATTTAGGACTAAATCATTTATTTGGGTCATAACATAATTTGCTTTAGGTCTCCAGAGACTTATACTTTCAATGGAAATCTCTGTCAGATAAAGACCACAACATTACTGCAATGCGGGTATTGCATTTGCTAATATTGCAATAATTATATTTTGGATACTGTATAGTGCAGTCCTAGTCAGTATAACATGATTTTAAGGCCATCACTATGACGAATTCCACTGTCACCACGGGACAGATTGTGAGTGAGAAGTCATTATCATTTCATATTGTGTTAATGAAGCATTGATTTCTTGCTGTGAGTCCTCTCCCGCTGGACTTGCTTGCGGTCAAAACATGTTTTTTACACCAGCTTTATGGGTCACTGGCTGTTGCACCGTTAATGCATTTTGACTTGGAAAATTGCCTAATTTAGCTTCTTTCTATATTTGACCTGAAAACAAACAAAACAAATGCTTAACTATAACATTTGTTGCTCATTTGTATGAAATAGCACTTCTTTTCACTATAACACGGGAGGGAAAGGGAAGGGGGGGGGGGGGGGGTGTACACTTTTGTGTCCAACTCAAGAAGCTTCAAGTGTTCAGTTAATTAGGACAGATCTCAAGAACAGTTTTACATATTCATGAGGCTTAGGCTGAAGATGTCTTGTCTCTTGCTCTTAATTTAATTGCAGATGAAGGTTTAACAAAAGAGCTGTAACAGTCCATTTGATGTGGTACCACTCCAGGTCTGTGAATGGCCAATTAGAGCCCTTCTTAAGTTCCTACAAGACAACAAGAACATAGTTTCTGCAGCTTACCATCTTTGCCTTCCTCTTTGCTATGCTTCTTCAGCCACTCGATGTTCTTTCTGATGGCCTCCAAATAAGTCTCAGATTTGCCTGGTTGACCTAAAAAAGAACATCAGAACTACATCAGAATTGGATTCACAGAAGAAAATTTGAACGAGTTTGCTAGTCTTGAAGTTAATAATATTTCATGTTCAGCTTATCTGAAAGACAAATATTGTGTGTTTTTAAAGAACAAGTTTTTTCTCTTTTTGGTGGTAAACTACTTCTGAAGCCACAACTACCCCGGGGCAGACGGTAGCAGCCATACCACACCAATGAACGGCAATATCAATGTAAAAATAATGGGAAAACAACTTGTGGGTCTGTAAAAAATTGGGTCAAAATTGAATTATTAGGAATGAAATCTATTTCATTTGATATTAATCTCAAATAAATATAGGCCCTATAGAAGTGTCAATATTAGGCTCCTCTAATATTTTAAGCTGATTTAAATAAAGCAATACATCAAAATATATGTTAATGTTTACATGTCTCGGGATGTTTCCTATATCCTCTCTGAATAAATGCCTGATGATAATCCTGCTGTGTGTTTGTCTTGTCTGGATTAGTCTTTAGAGCTGGACCGTGCAGAGGACATGCTGGGTGTGCTATCGGACTGGCCTACTTCTGATCTGTGCTGTGATTGTCCCAAAGGCCAGAGAGAAGGGGGTCATTTCCTGTTACTTAAGTCAAGACAAGGACATTTATATAGAGCAAAAGTGAGCTGGATGAGTTTATATGAAGTAACTGTTGTACTTGAAATGTATTATGTTTATTGAAAAATGGCATAGCACAAAAAGCACGAAACAAAAGATTGAAAATAAAGGCACAACACAGGGATTCTTCAAGAGTTATAAAGATCAGTGATTCTCAACTGGTTGGGTGGGACTTAAAAGCATGGAGTGACATGGAGATGCATCATAGGTTCACCACCGAGCTTATTTGTTTGCCTTTGAGTTAATGGTGAATCTAGCTGCACAAGCCCATGTACTTTCTGAGCCAGTCCAAAGCCCAGATAAACAAAGAGAGAGTCGTGTCAAGAAGATCTCAAGTATGAAATGTATGCCAAATCAGTATGCAAATCTACAATACATTTATATGCATATTTATTTGGCTTGTTTGTGTCCAGTTGGGAACCACTGCTGTAGAAACTAAACCTAAATGCTGAAAGGGCCACATCTAAACCATGAACACTAAAATACAGTTTCAAAGAACAGAAAAACACAATCAAATGTGCTAAGTGCTAAGTGCTCTTCTAGGAAACTACAAAGCATTTTACTTAGAGCCTTAATGGAACTGAAAAATGGAGCAAATCTTATGTCGTTTTAGTCATTATTACAAAGCGTTGTGTTCTCGAAGTATCTCTGTATCTAGCTCTTAATTCCTGTGTGTGACCTGAAACATGTCTATTTTCGCTCTATCGCTAAGCTCAAATGTGTTTCGTCATCAGGGTTTGGCTGTGGACTGACTGGTCTCAGGTGATGGCTGCTCCTCTTTGGTGGAATCCTTCAGGTTTTCATACTCCTTTGCCATCTTTGCTGCCTCTGCCTTGGTGTTATCATCTTCATCAAGGCCTTTTCCTATACAAACCAAAACAGAAATGACAATTAATACATGGGTTTCATGATATTTGAGATGTGAGAAGAACTGCCGCCTACCAATAAAGTCAGCTGCCCCGAGAGATTTGCCCAATTTGTTTTTTGTCTGCATGGCGATCATGGCGTCCAGGTTTTCTGCAAGAAAAGCAAGGAAAAAAGATGCATTTTACATTAACACTGCTTCTCCATAGATAATGAATCAGTCTTTCTAATGGTATTAAAATCCCTATGTGACTCATCACTTTATTAGCATCATAAAAAGGATTCATTGAATTAATAAAGTGCGTAATGCAGAGAAATATGTTCATGACTTATTCATGTATGAAATTTGGATGTCCTTCAGAGCCTTCAAAGGACTTATGGGCGGGGTATTATCAAGCCTTCTAATGGATTCTAATTGCTTTGGCAAAAACAGGAAGTGGCAAAAAAAATGTCAGATTTCAGACCAACTGTTCAGTGTAGTCATACGAACAGCACATAAGGCGGAGATACCAAACTATGACTAAAACATTACCAAGAATGACTAAGCAAAATCTCAAGAGAAATCAGTGTGTCCCTCACCACCCACCGTACTGCGAACCAACATACACAGAACTATCCACAAAGGCAAATGTAAACAATTTTTCTAACTGTACTGATATGTTTTCACTTTATGCAAAAAACATTTTAAGATTTTCCCTGGTATACTTGTTCAACCAACTCAGTGACAGTGCTATTGGGTCATCTACTGAATTTTCTATATTGAAGACTGTGAATTGTCCCATACGTCATAATATAGGCTACTAGTCAAAAAACGCTAGTTGACTTTGAACGGGATTTAAGTAGAACAGGTGACGATCGTTTATAGATCATATTTTACATTTGTAGAAAGATTGTATAATTTTACCCGAAGCTCAGAGATCTTTAACTTTTTGTGACTGTTGTAAATGTTGTAATAGAAATCGTGACTAACACATTTTCATTCAAAGCAATAAACAGTGTAAATCAATGTCATATTAGAGTTTGCTGAATAATTTGGGGAAAGACTATTTTGTGCAGCCCTGGTAGTAATTGAGTAAAAACAGAGCTTTGTTCCAATTAGCTCATGTAAAGGACGTATGGTAAAGTGATTATGCGTTTGAATGGACTATGCAGCCACATCATTGTAAGCATGACTTGAATGCTTCAGTAAACACAGCAACAACAGGAAGTGTGCCAAATCAGTGTATCTAGTTCATGTGACTCATCAGATCAATGTGTCCCAGATTTTGTTGTTCACTGTTCATACACAAGATACCATGACACAAACATTACAAAGAATGACAATGAGTATCGGTCACTCACCATGTACTGTATTTAACTGGAACCATATGAAGTCTTTTAGATAGAAAATGTTCCTTGTCAAATTTTTCTGACCTCATGACCTCACTTTTATTCTTTTTTCTGGGAAGCGGGACGTGATAATCATGACATGCTGTAAAAGGATATTCACAATGCAACACCTGAAACGTGTGAAGTTTCACCTCTGTGTCACAGGCCTATAGGTCAAGGGTTTTCACACCTCTCTCTCTCAAAAACCATCTCAAAAATAAAGGTTACCAACTAGCGTCTTTATAGTTGTATAAATTCACTATTAGATCATTTGAAATTGATTATAGTTAATACACAATGACAAGGAAAAAATACAATTTACCAGAATGGAGAAAAGTGGCTGAATTGTCTTCTACTTATCCAACACTACAACCATTCCAACATAAAGGCCTTGACTTGAAGAACAGTTGTCTAATGATTTCAATTAGTGTGTTACATCCACAAGTTACTGTTCGCTAGTTGTAACATGCTGATCAATTACATAACACTAATGGCTCTAGTGTTATAGTTCAGTTATCAGAGTTTTTAAAAAATGTCCCCCACGCCAGAGACTAAGCCCCCAAATGAGACGCAATCCCGACTGTACTATTTGCATTAAAATGTTTACTTGGACTTTTTGGCTCTTTTAGGTAAGAGCATTTACCCCTGAACTAGAAGATCCTATATATCACTGCTTTCCCTTGGATTTGAGTATCAATAATTTCCTATATACTTAACACCTCCATCCATCCATTTTCTTCCGCTTGTCCGAAACCGGGTCGCGGAGGCAGCAGTCTAAGCAGGGAGCTCCGGCCTTCGACCACCACCTGATCCACATTGCACCAGCCCTTTTTTTAAGGGTACCTCCCGCAGGTGGGTCCATGGGAGGGCCTGACAGCGTGTGCTCGGGCGGGGACTCGAACCACCGACCCTCCGCTGCGGCTTACTTAACACCTTACAAACCCATTTCCAAAAGGACCTCCATATTTCACTAGTTGCTATCCGTTGTTCCTCCTTGTCCTCCCACCTGTTACACCAGCACTCATTATTTCGTGGATCCCCTCCGCTCTTTACTGCCTCTTCCCCTTAGGGCGATTATCTATGACTGATGGCTGTGAGTGACTCATTGCTGAGGGCAGTAGGAGCAGGGATTCGCCATTAGCATGTTGCCAGGCGATAGCAGTATTGCATCTTGTTATCTTACCTCAACATAGCGCGTCGTCATGGAAACGCAGGTGACGTGGATAATGATAGACACGGTATTCCCGCTTCGGCTTTGGTTAGCGGTCAGACGCAACAGATCATTTGAAGGTAAGTATTGATTATGTTATCTATGGTGACAGAGAGCAAGGCCGTCGATCATGCTCTTACCTTTAATGGCTAAAACTACCAGTAAAAATACAATTAATATCAATAATAGTTCAATAATCAGTCGTATTGGTAAAATAGATAATTGGTACATGATACAATGAAATCAGACTTCAGTTTTCAAATAGAAAATCTTAAGGCCGGTCTATAATATATTACATCCTGGATGACTGTCAACCATCTCCTCCTAAATTGTGATAAAACCAAAGTTTTATATTTGGGTCCCAGAAATCTAAGGGATGCAACATATGCGGCCCATTCTGTCTCTTTAGATGGTGTAAATATAGCTTTGAATGCAGTAAAGAATCTCAGAGTTCTGTTTGATCCTTTCCATTTGTGCAATATTTCCAAAATTGGAAAACTATTATCAAAAACTGAAGCGGAAAAACATGTGTAACATGGAGACTAGATTACTGTAATTCTCTTCTGGCAGGTTGTCCAAACATCTCACTGAAAAGCCGCAGCAAGAGTTCTGAGTGAATCCAGTCCAAGAGAACACATTACACCAGCCTCTCTTCATTGTCAAGTCAAGTCAAGTCAAATTTATTTATATAGCACATTATAACACAACCTCAGTTGACCAAAGTGCTGTACAGAAAGTGTCAAATCTTGAATCCATTTCAAAACTTTACTTCTCACTTACAAAGCTATCAATGGTACAACTCCCTCCGATCTGAAAGATCTTCTAGTGCCATATTGTCCATCCAGAGCTCACCGCTCCCAAGGTGCAGGTCTCTTGGTATCCCAGAGTTCTAAAATGTACTTTGGGAAGAAGAGCCTTCAGTTACCAGGCCCCTGTCTCGTGTAATCGACTTTCCGTTTATGTCCAAGAGTCAAACACAGTCACCACTTTTAAGGTCAGACTCAAGACTTTCCTCTTTGAGGCTGCCTATGGTCGTCTCTCGTGGTAAATGATGCCTTTTTATTTTTATCCTGTTTTTATGTTTCTTTTATTTGTATTATTGCCACTGCATCCTGTTTTTATTTTAACTATGTGTTATCACTGTTTGTTGTTGTGATGGTTTTGTACTGTACAGCACAAAGTGCTCTATAAATAAATATTGATTAATTGATTGAAAGTCACATGGGACCACCACAGAATCTAATTACTAGTTTTAGAAGATGCTCACTGTTCTAGATATAAAAACTTAATCACTTAATAGATTGGAACTAGAAGATCCCTTGTCTGAGTTTGTGTATAACATTGCAAAATAAGGTCAATTGCCTTGGTGGAGGTCTGTTGTAGATTGTAAGTGTAAAGTGAGTGCACCAAAATATTCTTTGTTTTGATAAATTGTGATTAAATAAGAAGCTATAATGTCATAGTTACAAAAGCAATTCAATCTTAATAACCATGTTCCACATCCATTTCATCAAGTCATACAAAAGACAAAATGGATTGATAATCCCTTACTTTACTTTTAATGGAAATATTAGCATCAGCTTTGTCATCCCTGTCAGAATGAGATGCCGTTTGGACAGACATATATGTATGTAAGATGCTGTCTGCGTCAGAGGCTCTCACACAGAGATGACAGCTGTCCTTTACAGGTGACTGACCTTTCCACCGGTCGCACAAATCACAGAAAGCCTTCAGAAACAAAGGCCTGGTAATACAGCACTGTCCTGATGCTAATTTATTTGTGCAGGCTTCATACTCCAGTGGCTAAATGTGTATCTACTCAACTGAACACACTGACAAGACAAGACAGGGAGACATGAGAGCTTCTTGAATTCACATCAATGCAGTAATTTCTGGGTTTAAATAATACAACTAGAAACAAAACGTTAAAGTTAAAGCTGCACTACCTGATTTAGTGAAAAAAGGCTCAAAATGCTTAAGTTTGAATGAATCTAATCTCGTCCTTTCCCCTCAGTCTGTCTCTCACATAAAGCACACATTGCCACGTACGCGTTCACAGACCAAGAGTTGACTTTTAATACTTTGACCTAAAAAAAAACCTAAAATAGCTGTGAATAAACTGTGAATTTTTAAATAAAACATCAGCTCCCTCACATTGTTCCTGATAGATTGTAGTTCTGAATAGATAATGGATATATCTACCAATCAGAGGGCACCTGTCCCGTGGAAGCGCGTGATTGGTTAAACATTTCCTTCCCTCGTCCAAAAGAAATAAGAGAATCAGGTGGTGCAGCTTTAAGAAGATATTTTTTTAAACGATCTCTTTAAGACTGACCCAATCGACAGTCAGTCAACCTAAATAGAAGCTTTCTTTTTGAACAAAGCAAATATTTTAATACATACACAATGAACAACAAGCTGGTTTCTCCACTGACAACTAAGCGGCTATACAATATATCAGGGCCTGATTAGAAAATATTAGTGAGTGTACCAAAGGTTAGCTGTAATATTTACTGTAGCGATTAGCATACAAGGCTATATAAGGTTGGTTTCACTTGGTTTTAGTAGACGTAGTTACAGAAATGTCAACCACAATAATGTATTTTATGGTTTTACTTTAATATTTCTAATTTATTTGTATATTCTTAGTGGAAAGATGTCCCTACTATACAGTTTTAACCATTGTATTTCAATTTTTTTAATTGATTGAGATATAGTTTAGTTACTTTAACAACCATTAATGTTGAATTAATTCTTACTGATTTTCTTACATCCCCCAGCCCCAATCTAATCTACTGTATATGTAGGGAGTGATGTGAGTGTCTTACCCAAATAGGACACCCCCTCCTCGGGAGTGATGGTTCCATACTTCACCATCATCTTCACAAAGTCAATCAACGTCTTCATGATGGTGATGAGTGTCTCTCTCTCTTGAGTATCCCTCTCTGCAGCAGCCAAGCACATCACATAATCAGTACGACCACGAACTACCGTGTTGTTAATTGGTTACTATGGAGTTTAGCAGCAGGGGCCATCATGGGAAGATTATGAATAATTTGTCTGGAGCATGTTTGTCTGTACATTAATCTATAAATCCGAATCAGTAGAAGAAAAAACACTGCTGTGATCCTTCTATAATCAACTATGTAAATAAATTGGATTTGAAGTGGCAGAACTGACAAAGTGGCACTTGTTCAGACATTTATTATGTACTTATGGTAATCTGGCATCAATCTAAAATCAGTGCGTATTATTCAGTTGTAATATTCTTGCAATAATCAAAGTTTGCCTGCTTCTAAATGTCCCTTAGGTCAGTTAATATAGTGGAGCAATACAATGATTCTGTGAAAATGTGGATAGGGATTTTTAAGCAGAAAATATGATCTAATCTAAAATATCTATCTATAATCAGCACTTCATTGCATCACTTATATTATTTAATTGTATTGTAAAACAGTGTGGGCAGTTAGTGGGAAGAATATATCAAAAGAGTTACTAGGATGTGAGTCACTCCAAGTACCCTTTTAAATAAGTAATTAAAACTGAATTACAAAATAAAAACTAAACCAGAATGAAACCAGGACCACTAATATTCTTGTATCAAAAAACACAATTAAGAACTGGCCCACACATCAGACTTCAGACATAATCTGGAGCAGGACTGAACCAGCAAAAAGCACAGCGAAATGAAGGTTTTTGTTATCTTCAAAAACTCCAGAGTACCACTAGAAGAGCCTGTGTGCCACCAATAGCCCCTGTACCCCACTTTGAGAAACACTAATATAAAGAATACACAATACTTAGTCTTGATTTTTGTTTGATGACCAGTTACCACGTCGACCATTCATCAGTCCTGGACACATCTAGGAGTGGATCCCTCTTTCACATGGGTCTTTTTTTTCCCCATAAATGCTTTTTATTATTTATTTTTTTGTTTGCTTGTTAACTACTCATTCTGTAAAGCCCTCTGAGAAAACTCTGTTGTGATATATGCTATACAAATAAAATTGAATTGTATAATTTTGCTCTTACCTGAGTCGAGGCTCTGGAGCAGGCGGTAGAAGTTGGGGAAGTATTGCAGGTCCTGGAGCCCATCGTTGGGGCTGACCTCGTTGCCTCCTGTGTCTCTCTCCCAGGTGTCGTCCACAGTGTCAACTCCTTCATCAACACCTCTCTCCACCTCATCCCCACCTTCCTCCTCATCTTCATTCTCTTCATCATCGTTGAAGCGACGGCTCGGAGAGGTCTCCCACTGGGGACCAAGACCATGAATAATGAGTGGCCATGATTTAATCCATTGTTATTGTTGGCAATTTGTTGGATAAAAACAGTTCTACATTTTCTAACAGAAAATAGCAGTTAGTTTCAGTTTGTTTTGAACTATATATTTATCACATTCAGGAGATTACAAGTCAGTGAACTCTTTGTACCAGTTCTAAGCCTGAATAAATGGAGAAGCTGGCATCAAAAAGGCCACCCAGCATAAAATCTATGCCAAATCAATATGAATCACTGTACAAATATTTTTCTAATTGTGCGTAAAAATCTAAGGAGGTGGTTAATTAAACATTGATTGGTTTGTACCGTGTTTGCATCTGCGTCCTGCTCGTCCTGCTCTCCTCTGGTGTCTTCGTTCCCTTCGATTTCTTCCACTTCGTTATTCTTAGCATTTTTCGTGATGAGATCCTGCAGGGCTTCAGCCACCTGGTACTCCAGAGTATCAGCCTCACTATCTGTGATCTGCACACAAACACAAAACCAGGAAAGCTCACACCAGGACTATTAAACAAGGTTACATTATGTACCAAGCTCCGAGGGCAAGTACAAGCCACTCGTAAATGATTTATCGAGTGGCAAAAAAGTCATATACAGCTTGAATAATTTTTTAATGGTGCAACAGATAGCAATTCACACTTGTATTCCCCTCAGCGAGATCCCAGAGAGAGATCCTGTTGTGAAAATGTCATGTCACACGCAGCGTTTGCTCTGCTGCTGCCAAATGAGTACACAACATACCAGGCCCAGTTTGAGCAGTTTGGACACAATCCGGTCAAACACGCCTCGGTCATCCTCCTCGTAGATTTTGTTGGCGATTTTCTGGACGATATCTTCAGCGGTCAGAGGTGTGCCATCGACCTGACGGAAGCCCTCTGGTACATCTGGAGGGAGAAGAAAAGATAACATTGTATAATTATTTTGCAGTTGCTTGCTGTCTGTAATAAGAGAATAATAAGAGAGCGAGAGAGAGAGCGAGAGAGAGCGAGAGAACAATAGAACGAAAGAGAGTGAGAGAGAATAAGGGGGGAGCGAGAGCGAGAGAGCGAAAGAGAGAAAACGAGAGAGAGCAAGAGAGAGCGAGAGATAATGAGAGAGTGCGAGAGAGAGAACGAGAGAGTGAGAGAGAGCAAGAGAGAGCAAGAGAGAGCAAGAGATAACGAGAGAACAAGAGAGAGTGAGAGAGAACAAGAGAGAGAGCGAGAAAACGAGAGAGAGAGAGCTAGAGAGAACAAGAGAGTGAGAGAGCAAGAGAGAATAAGAGAAAACGAGAGAACGAGAGAGAACGAGAGAGAACGAGAGAGAGCGAGAGAGAACGAGAGCGAGATAATGCGAGAATGAGATCATGCGAGAGTGAGATAATGCAAGATCGTGATAATGCGAGAGTGAGAGTAAGAGATTAAATCACATGTTGGACTTTAAGGAACAACATTTTGAATAACCAGACTTATGTGATGATTCTACTGGCAAATCTGGTTATTTTTTTACAATACATACATACATAACATATTAATTGGTACTAAAATTAACAACACAATTAGATGCTGGTTTGAAACAGTACAAATATACATTTTTAGTAGTTTGCATTTATCGAGTTTAAAGTTATTACTATTCTGCAGTGTACCTCTGCCGTTAGTTGTCCGTCCATCGTTTTAAAGACCAAGAGAATCCCCGACAGTACAGAGAGTGTTCCAGCCTGACTCTTACATAACAGTTCTCACTTCTCAAGGTCCACACCATCAAAATAAGCAACACCAGAAATGCCCCCAAGTGAATCATCACAACTCCAAACGCCTACAGCTATTTCTGAGAGTGTGTCAGAAAAGAAATGTCCTGAGTTCTTTTTTTAGACGTTTGTAACACGACCGGTTTGTCATTAAGTTCGATCAATAAAACGTGCCATTGTATCCTTTGTTTCTCAGTCGCCTCAGGTCAAGCTTTCTGCTGATGGAAGGAGTGAGTATAATATTACTGGTAAATGAAATCTAGACGCCAGCATAAATACAAAAAAGGTCACTCGAGGGAGTTCAAAAGGTATATTGTGTTCTATGAGGGTCAGATCATAATGGACCAAATAACCTCTGTTAAAGTGGGACAAATTAAAACAATGTGGGACAAATTAAAACAATGTGGGACATATTAAAACAATGTGGGACATATGACAACAATGTGGGACATATTAAAACAATGTGGGACATATTCAAACATTGTGGGACATATTAAAACATTGTGGGACATATTAAAACAATGTGGGACATATTAAAACAATGTGGGACATATTAAAACATTGTGGGACATATTAAAACAATGTGGGACATATTAAAACA
>JAVQKC010195827.1:0-12085 GCA_036025475.1 Philypnodon macrostomus | reverse complement strand
AGTCTCCCTGAAGATGTTAGACTCCCATGTTAGAAGTTAGAAGTCCAGGCTGAAAACTGTTCTGTTTAGCTGTGCATATGACAACTGAATGTGGTTCTTATCTTCAAACTTTTGATTTTTAAATTTAATTAATCTTATTGTTGCGTTTTTAATTGTATTATGTTCTTTAACTGTCTTTTCTGTAAAGCACCTTGAATTGCCTTGTGTATGAATTGTGCTATACAAATAAACTTGCCTTGCCTTGCCTTAGTCTCAGGGCTGACATGCGCTGACAGAAAACCCATACACTCTCACATTCACATTCCTATATTAGATTCACCAACTGTCCTGACTTGCATATCTGTTGACGATGGGAGAAAGCCAGCGTGGAGAACCCACTGCAACACCAGGCAGACATGCAGACTTGTACTTAAGAATGATGTGAGTGAGTAGAGTGCCACACCAAGACAAGTAAAGCTAAAAAAAAGAGTATGTAAGGATTATGTTTCCCTCCAAGAAGCCAATCAAGGAAGCACAGCCTTTGCCACTTAACCATAGGCTCAATTTGTCTGAGCAGGACTGGGCCACACAATACGGAGTGACTACATTAATGAGTACATTTGTAATTTCACCCTCAGCATGACCACAGTACCACTGAGAACAAGTGTCTTCATCAAAATCACACACTCAACTCTAATGAAAGTGACTTCAGTATTCACACAAGATAGAAATGGTACGCTTAATCCCAAGTAGATGAAGTTACAAATATACATTCACGGGCCACTTTATTAGGTAGACCGTGAACCTAATAAATCGGCACCGTGTGTGGTCTTCTGCTGCCCACCTTCTTCATGTCTTGTCATGTGGTGTGTTCAGGAACAATCTTATTTCTCTTATCTCAAACCTGATTTCTGCACACCAACTGCCACTAACTGGAAATTATATGTTTTTTTTAAATCATTCTTTGTAGATGTGCTTCTGTATTCACCTCTTTCCTAAGTACGTGGCCAGTCAGCAACACAAACAACAGAATAAGGCCGACCTTATCGAGGGTCTGAGCTTCAAACGCAATTAAGGTTCTGACCTCTGCTGACCATACACATTTTGTAGCGCCCAAGTACAAAAGCAGCAGCAGTAGTGGGCGTAGAACAGGGAGAGTTAATGATACCGGGGGAAAGGTGACAATCGGAGGGAAGGTTTCTCAAAGGCCGGGCTGCGATGGACCCCTTGAGACAGTCCAGATGAGTCAATCCTTCATTTCTACAGCCAGGAGAAAAGAGAAGATAATTGCTCTGTTCTCGGGGCTGTTTCAAATTGCTCTGAGAGATGGAGGACACTCATAAAGCCAGGAGTAACTAACCACCTTGACGCTGACAAAGGCCCGAAGTCACACATGGAAGAAGTTCAGAGTATTGTTTATTCTATAGGTTCTCCATTATGTCGAGTGCCGTATTTGGTACAATCTCACTGGGGCTATACTGTGTTAACAGCTAATGCAGTTTAAAGTACACACATTATAGCTTGAGCACTCATTTTAACCAATTCAAAACTCTTACCATGTACATTAAGTGAAGAACTGTGGAACCTTGGGAATGGGTGCATACTGTACATATAACATAATTCAGTGACATAAAATAAAATAAGCCATAACCTGTAGCTACATCTTGGGGCAGACTGACCACAGCAAGACCACGACCACACACATGCCAGATCATACAAATCTATAGATAGGCAATGTGGGTGACTGTCTTGCCCAAGTGCACAGTGATAGTATTTACTAGGTTGGAGCTAGAATCTAACCAACAATCTTACAGACGGCGACACCTTCCGAACCACCCCAAGAACCAACCAATACCTTTCAAACAATCACATTTGAAAATATACTCCTCGTCAGATAAGTGCAACTATTACATTTTCAAGAGTCTTTCCACTACTTTCTGATACATCCCTGAAATATGTTCTGAAAGAATTTGGTACCTTTGACCACATGGACTCCATTGCCAAAAAAGAAAAAGAAATAGCACAATTCTTTCCTTAAAAGAAATTCCCAGCCCTCACCGGGCGCAAGATGAACGGAACAAACCAGTGAAAAGACAGCCCAAGAGCTGCTGTGCAAGTCTTAACACATTTGGCTCAATCTGTGTATGTATACTGAAAATACCCAAACAACAATATAATGTCATCAGCATGGAATAATGAGGAGGAATATGCAGCTACATCTGTCGGGCCCGGCAAGCAAATTTACCAAATATTGTCGGCAAATGTAGGAATTAGGGAAAACTATTTTGAGAGATTGTGACATTTCCAGAGCACAAGCTGACATGAAGTGAGATAACGTTCTTTTTTATTTGAGAGATTTGCACGATAAACATGGAAGTGGGATCAAAACAGGATCTGGGTCGGAAGACTAGCTGTTAGTTACATAGTGTTATAAACCATTCTTGTGTTAATTTTCATCCACTACTGTCAACCAGGTATCTGTTATCTGTTACAACATGGATCTATTATAATATTAGAAGTGGACCTCTGCCTTGATGCCAGTATGCGTAGTGGTCACTCGCGGGTACTGCAGCGAGAAAATCCCCTGCGGCCCAAAAAGGATTTTCGGATGTTAGGATACATACAACTTTCAAAATGGTGGATTTAAATTGGTTTATTTTTTTCTTTTTCTTTATTAAAAATCCCCAAATTGGCTGAAATATATATATATATATATATATATATATATATATATATATATATTTATTATGTTCTTGGGGTCGCAAGGGCTTCATTGCTCTATCGCGCCTTTGTGCTGATTGGTCAGAATAGAACACATACACGGAAGTATCGTGGAAGAAGAGATTTTTTTTGACATCTTGCACGATTGAAAAAATGAATTGAAATCAATGGCGGCCATATTGCTACTCACTATCCTTTAATAATACATCTATGATTCACAGTTCCAGTGTGTGCTAATCCTGCTAATGGCTACATGCTACACGGAGCTGTTAACAATATAGATTTCTTTATTTCAGAGTTAACAACTGTAACACATTAACTTGGAGATTTCGTCACTCTGAGGGTCAACTTCCGAGCTCCCAGGACAACTGGAATGCAGTATATACATATATAAGCCAAAGCAATGGGATTATGTCACAACAATAGTAAGATCATTTTAAAATCTTCACAGGAAAATGCTCTTTAATGCTCAGTATAAATAGCCAATGTCTTGCCCGGTGTGAAGAAAGATGGCGCACATGAAAAGCCCACACACTCAGCAGAATCTAAAGGTCGCCAAAGGATCCTCATTAGTATGTTTGCAGCGGGGCCACACTTAAAATAGCTCTGATAAAGGGGGAAGCCAGACGGGGAGTGACAGAACTGGTTTATAAAAACACCCAAACGAGCTGTGATTATTGTTGTAGGTAATTGTAGTGACAGGAGCAGGTCTAATTACACAAAATGGAGGCTTTAACCAAATTGAGATGTACTGCACATTGCTGGACCCACGCTGGACCCACGCTGGACCAACGCTGGACCAATGCTGGACCAATGCTGGACCCCCGCTGGAATAATTCTGGACCCACGGTGGACCAATGCTGAGCTAATGCTGGACCCACGCTGGTCCAACACTGGACCCACGCTGGACCCACGCTGGAATTACTGATGTTATATATTTTCAGGGTCTAGATCTTTAAAAATGTGTTCGTATTAAATATTAACACAAATCTCATCAAATATTATTTTCGGTTAACTCAAGAATAAAGCAATTACATCAGTTAAAATATGGTTGATGTTTTGCCAATAGGGAATAGAGACTTAAATCAATGTAAATTTTGACCAGTTTGAAGAATATTGCCTTTAACTTTATACAACTGGCCAAAATTTTTTATTCACTAAGGTAGATTGCTCCTGTCTGCTACTTCGGAACAAAAGCATACAGACTACATTTGCTGTTCTGCTTGAAATTGAAAAATGCTACCAAGATATGTCCACAATACGGGATATTACCATGTCACATTAAATGCACGTAGATATCCATTTAGCATATTATGTTGTAATTTGCATTAACATTAACTATTATCCCTAAAAAGCTCCATTAGTAAGTCCAGGACCATTCATTTATACTATAAACTGTGTCTCTGTTGCTATTCGAAAGACTTATTTCCCCCAGTATAAAAACTACAGACATTGTTGGGCTCTGTATTAGTCATGTGTACCACTTACCGAGCTGTTTTGTTACGTGTAAATATTCGAGCGTGCCAAACTTTCAGCGATCTCCCCCTTTAGACATCCATTATATATCTCGTCCTGAAACTGAAGCCCACAAGAGCGTTGGTAATGGTGTCTGTGCCTTTTACAAAACTCAGCTTTTTAGCCTCTGTGCTGCCAAGACAAACACAGCTTCATGGGATATTCATTCAGAAACCTGCCACGGTTCATTTTCTGCACACTTCTTGTTACTGCTGCCGTCATGAGTCTTCTGGTGGAATCGGTGAATCTTCTCCTTTCCAAAACCTTCCCCTACCTTTGTTTGGCATTTAAATTGGTGCTTCAATGATCAATCATGAAGACGCCGTGATATGAACACACTCGGCTGACTCTAACGAACGCCTGTGGTAAGTGATGGATGCAGGCGCTCACCGACAGGAGGAGTAATTATGCTTTGTGCTGTGGCTGGTTGTGGCGTACGGGGGCCACCCATCACTCTCCATTACGCCCCTCTGTTGTGGCAGGCCTTCCACTTTGTTTAGCAAATGAAAAGCTTCTCCACCTGAGCGCACACCGGAGCAATAAGGGGAGAAGGTGTGGTGAAAGAGGGATTGGCGTGGGGTCCAAGGGAGCAGAGGGGGATCAGGCACAACATTATGAAGTCTATTTTTGGAAGATTTTAATATAATGCAAAATTAATACGCGTAAAAAAGAGACAAGACGTATTGTTTGGTAGGATACACTTACCTATTCATGAGCTCAAATAGCTAGCTTCCTGTATTTCTGAATTTTTTTAGAGATAATGTTCTATCCAGTGAGTGGCTGTTCTGTGGGCAAAAATGTGTGTTGATGCCAATGGTCAATAACTTTTTTGAAATAATACAAAACCAACTTAATAAACTGGCCAGAGAGTTTGTTTACTGCCGTATATAGTTCAGTGAAGAACAGGAGCCAAGGGAACCAGTGGGGATGAGGCCGTCTATTTCTGTTTTTTGGGATGCTGCTACGGCAGAGTATAAAAAGACAATGCATTGTTAATACTGTACATGTGATTTCAAGCCAGTCTGCAATCTCAGAACTCTGATTGGAGAGGCTTTCATGTGCGTTTGATGTGTGTTTTTCATCTCGCAAAACTTGTTTTTACATCAAACACAAAGACAAGGAGAAGAAGAGCAATAGAACAATGGTATCTCTTCATTTGACGTAACATATTGTTACTGGCTCCAGTGTTTTCAGTAGGAGAATGGAGGCCTTTAATGTGTGCTTCTCTGTCATGCTGTAGACAAAAGACAGCAATTATGGTCCAATATGAAGCAGAAACTCAAAGAGCCTAGAACTGCTCTTTAAATCACAATAAGAGGAATAATCATATTATCACTGATATATTTGGGATGAGTCTAGCCAAATTCAAGCAGCTTTCTCCGTCGGTTGTTTGGGATGTTATTATAATTATGTATAACGTTAGATGTTAAAATCATGGTTTGAAATTGTGCTCTTTGAGATGCTATGCTAGTGTTGTACAGAAAATTCATATACTATTCAGTTCCTGTTGTTCATCTTGTTGTCACCGGTTTGAATTTGAATCCTGCCCAACACATACTATCGTTGTGTCCCTGGGAAAGACATTTCACCCAAAATGTATGAATGTGTTGGTGTGATTGTGGTGGTCTGGAGGGACCGTAGGCGCAGAATGGCAGCCACACTTCTGACACCGAGTGTGAATGAGGAGGGAATGAATAGTGCATGAAATTGTAAAGCACCTTTGAGTGTCTGGAAAATTGCTATACAAGACTTATGCATTTTTATTATCATTATTATTATCATTATTATTATTATATAACTGTTGATCAAAGGTCAACATTCAATCACTGTCAATAGTCTCCAACTGGTATTAGCTTAGCGTCACATCAAGTATCTTTCCAAATAAGAGTCTGAACACATCTTGACCTTGACTGACAGTATCCACATCCAGTTCCACGTGGCTCTAATTGAGTACTTTTTTCTCTTTACCCTGTGTAAATCTTGCCTGTTCCGCTATGTTTACCACCGTTTGTCCTCCTTTAGCTTGGTTAGCCTCAGAGGGCTCCTAGCACCTGGATCCTGGAGGTATTAACGTCAATGATTGGCAGCAGTCATTACGGATATCAATCACCATTTGCCGCAGTGCATTAGCCGAGTGTGTACGATAGCGCCCCTGGCCAAGGTCGAAATTATGAAGCCATTATGATCTTTTCAATCTAAATGACAGGACTAATCACTAAGATTGGGGTGACTGTTACGGTTGCATGTGCCATGTGTGCCCTACAGTTTGTAGAGGAGCATGGTGACTCTGTAGTAAAGATTAATACTTGCTGTTGGGGGTTAATAAGTATAATTTTGGCTTGCATAATTTATATTAATATGCACATCATTCCTTCAGCTTGTTACACCATAAAGGAATATTTCAGAAATATATTTAGCCCACTTGACTTGGGTTATCCTGCAGGCGGAATCTCTGACCTTCTCAAGAGCTGAACACAGGTAAGGAAGGAGAAGACTACCCAACATTGCTCTAGCTTTTCATTGCATACATCTCCCCATTAACAAACAACGAGTTCATTTCCATGGAGTTCAGTATCCCGGCTATGATCGGGTTTTTTAAGTATCCTGGTGAAGTCTTTGCGCATGTAAACACAGTATCCTGATTTCAGTATCCGGGAGAGTATTCGGGATGCTGTGGCTTGTAAACGCAGTATCCCGAATACTGACTGCTACTGTGAACGGAGCATGTGCAGAAAGATGGCCCAAAACAAAAATGGCGGCACCGGTGACGTTCCCAACAGTTAAATGTGTTTCAGAACTCTGATCTCAGCAGGATTTGACAGTAATAGTGCGTTTTTCCACTAATTTCTCACTCAGTGTCAGTCACTACAGTCAAAGACACTATGTACTTACGTTGTACTTTACTGTCTGGATATATGTGCTTTATAACCTGTTTGTTAGCATTAGCCAGTGTTCAGCTCACTACAGTAAACGCGCATATATCCAGGATAATGTATTTTCCAGGTTTCTCATCGTCTAGGCTTCAAAAGAATCCAGTGAGCAGCAGTTCTGTGGGCAAACATGATTTATTGATACAAGAACTCAGAGTTTACTTACGTACTTATATTAGATTAAAAAAAAAACATTAGCTAATCAAGTCTACAGATCCCTGAACAAAGTCTACCTAATAAAGTGGCCGGTTCCTGTAAACCAAACCCTCCTGAAGTCTAATGACATTAATATGCAGCTTGTTCCTCCACAGCCTATTATAGGATGAAGGAGCCGTGTAGGTCAGCGAGAGCTTTTCTATATTTATCCAGAGGAGTCTTTTTACCCTAACACTGTCATTGAGTGGGGAAAGTTTGCAATGTTCTTGATGCAAATAACCTCATTTCTCCACTCTGTGCTCCACTAACCGACTAAATCCACAAAATGCGGGGAAGCCTCCAGACCTAGTTAGGAGGATGTGTACAGCAGAATAAATTTCAATATGAATGCCTTTTTGCTGTGAAGTCCATTTTCAACAGGCTGGGCGTAATATTATTTAGAAGCGGCTGTGTGATGATAACAGAAAATAGAGTGGCTGGATGAGATTTGGTTTAACTTAATGGGGTCTTCTCATCCGAACGAGCGGACTTGAGGAATCGTTTGACGAGACTATTTCCTGATTTTTGCCAGATGCCGTTTAGTGTGACACAGCCATAACAGGAAAGTGATGTGCCGGTTATTATATTTTTATTCCTACTTCATAGAAATTCTGATGTGTCTGTTATCCCTGCCATAGATAACAGTGGCTGTAACATGGACGAGACAGACTAGACTTGAATTTTCTTTATTGTGTTTCTGCCTCTTAGCAAGCAGGTCGAAGCTTCTATTTTCAGGCAACTTACCCATAGCCCTCTCTCAGTGGAGTCTGCATGTCCTCCCCTTGTTTGTGTGGGTTCTCTCAAGCTTTCTACCAGCATCAAGTGAATTGACGATTCTAAACTGTCCTTTAATGAATGTATGCGAGTGCTCGTTGTGCGTCTATGTACATCTCTGGACACCCACAGTCCAAAAAGTACCCCACCTAAAGCCCATAGTTGCACGTTTCAGCCAGCCAGAACACCGATCGAAATCGTTAAAAGTTGAATGGATGGCTCTAATGTAACATTCTTCGATCTGGCTCAGAAATCTGCAAAAAAATTAACTATTTTCTAATATTTGTATCCATAAACCAGTAATGGCACCAGCTTGTTGTGGATTTGAAGTTTTTATGCCTTCATCAGGATTTTATTCAAGCCAATTCAATATTCCTCTTTTGCCAGATTCTGCTGTGTTTAATACCTGACCAATAACATTTCACTGGGCTTTTTTGTATTTATTTTTTATATTGACTAACAGAACAGAACTGACAGCTATCCCAGACTGCACATTTACACATCCAATCAAACCAGGCCACCAGAGTCCCTGTGCTAATAAGGTGATAAATGGGTAATTAGACACACCAAATGATTGTCTTTTACCACAAGGCTTTATACAAATGCACTACAAAACTGCATATCAAGTCTCATAAGTCCTCATGTGGTAAATAATGTGTTTTCTCTACTTGGCACTCAGACGAAAAAGCCACATTTGAATTTGGCTTTTGAGAAATTGCTTATAATGTACCATGTAATTAAAATATGAAAAGTGTTGGCATGGAAACAATATTTTTTATTTTTTTGCAGTTACAAAACCAACAGCATTGAAGAGTCTTGTTTAGTCTTGCCAAAAGGGATGTGCCATGCCATCTTCCCCATTTAGCTTAAACTGGGGAAGACCAAAGGAAAAACCTACAGAAACACATTGAGGACATGCAGATTCAGGCCCAAGATTTTAACCCTCAACCTCATCATGAAAAAAGGCAAGAGAACTAACACCTTTGCTACTGTGTACTCAACATAAACTCAATATAATGGTGGTATATGTGTCCGACAGATGGTATTCGAATTAACAAGGCAAATAAAATGACAACTAGATACGCTGCTCAAGCAAGTAGCGCCAATGTAGCTGTCACATTTCTAACATAACACCAGCCAATTCAAATCGTTGTATTTAGGCTGTTGGTTTTTATGCGTTCAGTCAAAGAAGACACAGACAAATAAGGTACGTCCCAGTGTAACTTTCCTCCATTTTGGACAGTTCAATGAAAAATTAACCACTCTGTTGCACCGGCTCTGGTTTGTATAGTCTCCAGGGTGGCAAGAAAGTGGATGTAAAAGAGAATATTGCATTTTCAGCTAAATTCCACACTGAAAGCCAGTGGGATGCTAACATGCCTAGGAGTGGTAATTAAGCAAGAGGAGGAAAAAGACAAATACTCGCTAAAAGGTATGTGTACTCGATGACTGGACTATTTGAGAGCTAAGGCTGTTTTGTATATGGGGGCTAACGAATACACAATTAATGAAAACTCAACACTTGTGGAAACTGCAATTCATGTACAGGGTTTATTGTCACCAAAATTCCAAAATGTCAGAACTTTGTGACATTGCCTTGGCGTCTAGTTAGTAACTTCACCTGGTTTAGCTCGACAGTCGTGCTCTCCACATTACTGAGTCTGTCTAGCATGACGAGACAGAAAGATGTGAGCGGCCTACAACCTGGTGGAAAGAACCTGTATACTTGGAACAATGGACACACGTGGACGTTTTGTGGTAAACCAATGAAAATAAACCAAATCAAGCGCATATTTCTGTGCATGGACTGTAAGGCTTTTATATTTCATACCATGGGTGAAAAACACAACGTAATATCATATTCATGGTCATGGTCTTTTTCTCAACAAAAGACAAATGACACATCATCATACAATATGTTTTATTTGAGATTATGATAAAACTGTGTTGTCCTTGGTTTCCCCCAACATCTAAGAGTGAGTCTAGTGTACGGCATTGTAAACTATTTGCATTCTACTCCCAAGACACTCTAGCTAGCTATATGCTGCCCTCGATATAATGAATTATTGTTGAGGTGCTATGTCTGATGCCTTAGGGGCAAGTGGTTGGGGGGAATAAAAAGTTGAAAGCGAGCAGAGACCATCACATGAGTCACAAGTCGTCCGGACCACTCGAGGAACACAGAACATACATTCAAAATTCACGAGGTAGACTGTTCCGGCCAAACGTTTTAAGGCTGTATAGATATCCAGCTCAAAGTGATAATTAGCTCAGTAAGCGTCTATCAACATTTTATCTCATACAATGGCAATGCTTGGCCGCTAATGTGGCCAGCAAAATAATACTGCTATAACATCCTAAACTACACAGGCCTTATGCAGCGTTCCAGTTTTCCTCAGCGCTTGGAAGTCAGAGCTCGGAGTGACAGAATATCTGAGTTGAAGCGTTCCAGTTGTTAACCAGGTAATAAACAATTCTATTACGTTAACAGCTTCATTTAGCAGTTAGCAGGATTAGCAACAACAGGGATTTTAGCATATTTTTTAATTGCAGATGTTAAAATACACCACAACAGCATGGTAATGGGTTCTGGGTTGACAGAAATGAACGGCTCTTAAATCAAAACAAGCTCAGGAATTTACTTGTAATGTTGGATTTTTCTATCTCGGGATTCTCTGAGTTGCCCAGAGTTTCTGAGTAGGAATGCCGACCAATCAAGGACAGTTCAAGTTGATTTTGACCTAGGAACTCAAAAATTCCGACCTCCGAGAACAACTGGAATGCACCGTAAGACAGGTCAAACCCTCGACAATGGGCAGTTAGTTGATATGTATCACATTGGGGCGTACGGAAACCGGTTCTCCGGAGAAGAAGAGTGGAGAGAACCCACAGTTTCACAGGTAGGACATGCAGACTCCACTCTGCAATGGTGCACCCTATTAGAGAATAAATAGATACCCAACAGTTCATAAAAGTGCCATTTATACTGTATATTCTTCTCCAACTAAGCTTGAGGTAAGTCACATCTTAGACATTCCAATTCAACACAGCTGCCCTAAGGGAAGACTACACCCCTTTTTCATTACTCAAACGCACCTGCTTCATGTCTACCACCTCTGTATTCTTAATGCCTGACTCACAGTATACACAACCCCAATATTGAACTTGTCTAAGCTTCTTACTCCATACCACAGAGTTAAGATAGACACATTGCTAAATGCCGTTAGGGTATGGTGGGTGGCAAAGCACTATACAAAAAACACAAAACAAAGGGACCAATGAAGGGCTATTCTAGTGTAGTCAGTTCAAGTCAAGTTCATTAAAATGAGGCCTCAGAGGGAACGTTATCGGAGGAATTTAGAAGTACATTGGCACTTGCACCAAAAAGACCTGCAATCAATGTCGAAAGTGCGGTCTTCCCTTGTGGGCCGCTTTTGAAGTTGAAATTCATTTTGTGAGCCGTGCAGGTCACAACCCTAAAGAGCCACTGTAGATTATTGTATCAGCCTGTGCCATTAACTAAAGTTTAAAGATGTCATTGTAAGATACTGAATTCTATCTAATTACTTGTACACTCAGGCTACATTTTATGGCCAAGAGAAAAATGGTGTTTACATAAGAGCGTAACAGAATTAATTACAAGTATTTGTCATTTACCACTGATATTTTTTGGAGTTCATGTCAGCAACAACAGTGGTAGTTAAGTTAGTCGCAGGGCTGATATGGAGACATATACAGACATCCACTCTCACATTCATTCTCTATGGGTAATTTTGAGTCTGTCTTTTTGTCTTTGGCTAGGGTTCGAACCTACAACTATCGGGCTAAAAATTTGGACCACTACCCACTCTGCTCTCAGAGACAGTTACTACCCCCAAGCTGTCAGACTACCGAACTCTCAATAATGCTCCCAATAATACTGAACTCTCAATAATACTGCACTAAATCACTTTACGTAATATGTTTACTGC
>JAVQKC010195826.1:0-20558 GCA_036025475.1 Philypnodon macrostomus | reverse complement strand
CAGTTACCTCTAAAGCGCCCCCTATAGACTGAAAGAAGAATGCAGCGTTAGGGAATTTTCTAAATTTGGCAAAAACATTCTTCACAAACATCCAGACAAATCAAAAAAATGATTAAGGTCCCATTGGTAACAGTTGTAGCAGACGTACGTAGCAGACGTACGGGGCAGACGTATGGGGCCGTTTTCGCCGATATACACCTTGCTGTCGGGGACGACAGCACAGGCCTAGTTAAAGTATATTTTTCTCTTTTTTTCATCAGGATGATTCAATGTCCAGTGTCTGTGGGCCTAAGCAGTCCGAGTTCCTGACTGTTCCAGGCAGTGGTCATTCGAGTCATCACCAGCAAAGGGAGATGAGGAGGTCTTCGTCAGAGCAGGCCCCGTGCACTTTACCTTCGGAATTAACTGAAATGAGAAGCAAGTCCTTTGACTACGGCAGTCTGTCATCGTCACGACAAGGAGAGGCGTACTCCAGCGCCTCTGCCATGAAGGAGCGGAGACGGGGATACCTGGTCCGACAGGTAATTAAGAAGTTGTTACAGCAATTTTTATTTGTTAGTTTAAAAAGTTAAATGCCATTTTCAAATGGCTGCTTGTTTTTTTCCACATCCATTTAGCTTTTGTGTCCAGTTCTTTTCTTGACTTGCCAGTTTCTGTATCAATTTTGTCTTATTATACAAAACCACGAATTGCAATACATTTATTTTCACAACTGTATTTTTTTCTCTTACCTAGGCTTCACTGAGTGTCTATCCAGAGGCAGTTCCCCAAGAGCCATCAAGTGAGATCAAACAAGAAGAACATGGGTCTTGGTCTGCTGCCTGTGGAGGTGAAGTTGTGAGAAGCAAGAGAGGTAGCAGTGGTAAGCTCTATATCAAACCAATTATAGATGGAAAAAACAAGTTGTTGTTTTTTTTTTTTAACTGTTTTTTTCTTGTATAAAGGTATAGGGCCCCATTCACACCAGCAGCATTCTCAGTACATCCTCCAACAGAGCATCAGTGAAGACAGCCTGCAAGATGAACCACTTCATGCCAGGTAAAATTGCTATTAACTGGATATGTAAATTGTGTTTCTAATAAGAATAATTACCATCAAAATATGGGAATTTGTTTTTTTTTGTTTGTTAAGTTAATGTATCATATAAGATTAGTTTACCAGTTTGATTAATATAATATACTGAATAACTGATATAGCTCACATTTAATTCCCAAGTCTCAACATCTCAACATTACAAAACTAATAAGGAAGAAGATACTAGTAATAGCACAAAAAAGGCAACTAGAGCTAAGTCCTCTGTTAGCATGCTAGTTCAACTCAGCACAAATCAAATGAACCACACCAAACCATTATCATTATCTAAAGGTTTTCTTCAAGTTACATGTACACTTATAGTAACTACCATGCTTTTAGTTACAGTTTTTTTTTAATAGACTAATTCTACTTCATGCCAATCCTAGGCACCCGCAGTATCGCCTACAAACCCAGGGCTCATCATCAGAGGGAGAGCATCCTGGCCAAGATGTCATGGCCAAAGAAATCATGCAACAATATCCGAGCGGTCCATCATTTATACCTTTTCAGCAGCAACAGGCCAGTTTGTACTGGGGCCAAGATGGTGGACCGATCCCCAGACACCAACTGGCCATTCAAACTCAGCAACAATTTCAAAAACTGCATATCCGTGCACCTGCACACCCATTGCATAAGCATTCAATCCATGATCCGCAACCTCCAGATGGGAAAGCTGAAACTTCCCAAATGTATGCTGGAAATTTTTCATCTCACAGTTCGCCGCTACATCCGTTTGTAACATCTAAGGCAAGCCAATCATCTTCAAGTGGCAATTCAATGCTTCTACAACAAGTTCAGCCAGTATTTGCAACTCAAAATGCAGGTCCTCAGACGTCTTTACCCGGTATGCTAGTTCCTGTCCGCATACAAACCAATGTGCCATCGTTTGGTAGTGTTATGTACACCAGTGTTAGCCAGCTCTTACCTTCCCAAGATGACGGAGGACCGATTAAGCTAGATAGCACACCTCCGCCAATAGCTAGCAAACCACCACCAGTAGGTATTTTAGGTGGAATTAGTGGTACTGGATTCAATTTATCCCACTTTCTTGGACAAACTGATCTTTCCTCATTGAGAAAGAAAACAAATTTGACATGTCTTAATACAGGAATCCCACTTTCGCTAACATCAGGGACTATTTCCACAACAGACGCTTCAAGTTCGGCTGTTGGAGGGAAACGCATGCTATCTCCAACCAGTTCTTTGGAGCTGTTTTTTGAAACTAAGCACCAAAAACGAGTTAAAGAAGAGAGAATGTACGGTCAGATTGTAAAAGAATTGAGTGCTGTGGAGTTGAGTGGAACTGAAAGCAAAGCCAAAAGATCTTCTACTAACCAATCAAGTGAAGACAATGTTGATGGTTCGGAAAGAATGTCCCAGTCGCCTCCATTAAGCGACGTGCCTACCAAAATTGCCATTCCTGTAAGGTCATCCGTCCCGCAGCCTCCTGATTTGCCGCGAGCCGAGAGTTTTACCCCTCCATTGCAAATCGTGACGGACCGTTCCCCAAAATCGTGTGGAAGAGACTCACCAGAAGATCTTGACATCGACGATTCAAATCTAAGCCCGCAATCCATGGCGTCCAATGAGGAAGAAGATACTAACGATTGCATTAAAAAGCCAACTAGCGCTAAGTCCCCTGTTAGCATGCTAGTCCAACTCGCCGCTAACCAAAATAGCGGACAATCCGGACAGACTTTGCTTGTGACAGATGTTGCAGACGTCCAGCAGTTTTTCCAGTTCCCAAGTTTGCGGACTAATAGCAGAGTTAGCTGGTGCTTCTTGAACTACACCAAACCGAATAGCGGACAGGTTAGTGAACGTAGCTCCGTCTATAGCTCCTGGTGTGTTAGCTCGTACAATCCCAACCCGTTGAATCTTAGCACGAAAGCGACACTAGCTCTGCTCCGGTCCAAACAGAAGAGGAACACAGACCTGATCTTCACCGCAGCCGCCATGTCACCGCCGAGCTCTGGAAAACTGGTGTCATCTGTTGCCTGGAAGCTACGATTTGATCAGGTAAGTCTTTAAATCAAGTATTGTATGCCTTTGTAAATTCAAACTTTATGGTTTACCAACACCACTTTTTTCTCTTCAAATGGGAATCTTAAAAACATACAGAAATTAACCTCTAATATGTTGTGATGGTCTTTATAACACAAAGATTGGAAGTTCTATCTCCACCAGAGTTCATTTTACATTGTGATCTGCATCTGCATCCAGTGTGTGGCACTGGTGTATGAATGTGATGGTATGTTTTGTGGTGGTTAAAGGGGAAGTTTTTTTCTCTCCAATCAATCTTTGTTCTTTTATATAGACAGAAATACAAAACTGAATCTATGTCAGAGTCTCCTGAAATAGTGTAGTTTGTAATTATATGGTTATTTGTTACTGGAGCAGTGTTTTGTGTGACTTGTACGAACTGAAGCAAGGATTCTCCTGTGAAGGCTGGCTCACGTATCACATAAAGCACAATAAAGATCATAGAAACAGAAATGTGGTGAGATTATCAACTGGACTGGCTGAGGAGGATCTTAACTATATTATTAATTTCAACCTGGTCTAGTCCTGGTTTAGCCTTGGTTTAGTCCTGGCCCCATCACTCCCCTGTCTAAATCTCTGCTGTCAGAGTTCTCGTCCTCTGTAGTCCTGGTTTGGTCCTGGTTGGGTCCTGCTTTAGTCCTGGTTTAGTCCTGTGTTAGTCCTGCTTTAGTCCTGGTTTAGTCCTGTCTAGGCAGCCCTTTTGACAACAGACAGCCTTCAGAAGTGAACGGAGCGCATTTTATCTGGCGTTCATCTTAGTTGTTTTCAAATGTACAAGTTTTCAAGGTAGGTAGTTTACCACCAGTGTGTAACTGTGGCTTATTTTCCATTATATTTTCCATTGTTACAACATATTTTGATTGAGCCTCCTAACCCTTATGAATAATAAATAATGCCTTTGATTTATGTTGCGCTTTTCTAGATATCCAAAGCTCTTTAAATTGCATTATTCATTCACTCACTCTCCAAAGCTGGTGGTAAGCTACTACTGTAGCCACAGTTTCCCTGGGGCTCTCTGACAGAGAGGATGGTCTCTCCGACCAACACCAAATGCACTATCGCATTGATACATGGGCAATATGGGTTGCTCAAGGACATAACGGGAGCAGTATGCGCTTGTTCGCCTTCTTACTAAGCTAGCCATTTGTGAAAACTGAATTTAATGGTTGTTCTTTTTCTTTGCACAGTTGAAGCCTGAGTTGATGCCTGTTGATGTGAATAAATTCGGGAGGAAGATGAAGGGTGTGGTGTCATGGGAGCGGTCCAAAGATGAACAAGGCGACAAAGAAGTGTCAGTCAAACAGCTCACAGCAGAACCCTCCAGGATCAAGATCTTTGAGGGAGGGTAAGTTTAGCTAATTCACTCTCTTACATGCACTTAAACCATACAGTCTCATGTAGTTTCTACATTTCTATTCGTGGTCCATCCGATTGCCTTAGTGCAATGGTTCTCAACAGTTTTTTTAATGATGTTCTAGTTTTGATTGAATTGAATTTAAAGTTTGTACTTGTTTTAGACCTGGTTTAGTCCTTATTTAGACCCATTTTAGGCCAGTTAGCCAGTTACCTTAGTCCTGTTTTAGACCTGGTGTAGTCTTTGCTTTGGTCTAATAGAAATAAAAGTGATATCATGGGTTGAAGTGGAGTAATTGCAGCAACTATGGCCTTTATGGTCTTTTAGATGATTCCTTAATTTGCTTACATCACTGCCATCTTTGATTATCAGTTTTATAGTTAGTACTTAGCAGTTATTACTTTGCCCTGGTTACTGTATAAAGAATAGGGGTGTAATGGTACATTTCGGTTCAGTTCGGTACATTTTCATTACAATGTTGGTAGAAAAAAAAAAAAACTTACAAAAAAAATAATTTAAAAAGATAGCAACTAAATATTAGCATTTTTTTAAGGAAAAACATAAAAGTGATACACTAGCTGTTGTTGAGCTGGAAATGTATGGCTGTGGTAACCAACAACAGGAATCCGTCACTCAGTAGCAATTGTGTGGAAACTCAAGTGTGATAGTTCCTCCTCGCATGTAAAACATTACATTTAATAACGTAATTGGACCAAAACAGTACAAAAGTGTACCAAACCGAACACGCTGTACCATACTGTAATATATTCAATCTTGCAGATTTTAGTCTTTGAATGACAGTCTAAGTTTGCCTGGTAAAACTATTGAAGGGTAAAGTTGCATTTTTGTAACTGAGTCAGTGTTTAAATAATGATTGTATGAAATCTAAGATTGGTGCTTGATTTGTAGTTGTTCTCATTTCTTGGTCCCTAGTGATGCCCAAACAGTAATGAAACACAAACTATGTTGAATGACTTTACATGCCCAATAGTACAAAGCACGTCAGGTCTAGCTTTCATTGTTTGCCTCAGAAATGATTATTGAATGGTATATGATAGCTGTTTTTGGAGCTGATGCAGACTTTTCATACAGTCGTCTGGAAAATGTCTTCTCAGACGGTCAGTAATTGGACAGTATTGGAAGTTAGTCAAATGTTTTTAGGCCAATAACCCAGCACTATTCAAGATCTGTTTTATATAGTTGAATATTACAAATGTGCTGTAGTGGGGAGAAGTCAAAGCAGGTTTGGAAGAAATATTGAAAAGTGACTTAATAAGCAGACATAGGCTTCTAGGCTGGACAAATTATTTTTTACGTAGATATAAGACGTATAGATATAAATCAGCTATTCTGTGTTTATTTGCTGGTAAAGCTTTCTAGATAATATTAAAAAAAATTTCAACATTACCACCCCTTTTTTGCATGTGAGATGCAGTTGGAGTACTCACTATTGTAATTATTGAATAAACTGTATTTAAAACAAAAGATGATCTATTCTGTGGAATACAGTTTAAAACGGTATTAGTTCCTTTAAAATCCGTGATAAATCGTAGGTTATTATGTGCAATATATATCGATTATCAAATCGTGAGCCATATATTACGTATTTTATCGAATTGTGACACATGAGGTATTCTGTGTGCTCAAGACACAGTTAAAATGTAGTACAGTCACATACTATATGATTGTTTCGGCTAGGTAGTAAACAGCACATTCCCAGAGACTAAACAATGTTGTGGAGATTCTACTAGGGATGATAGATGAGTTTGCACTAAGAGGAGATTTGAAAGCTGTGGAAGCCTGGTCTTTCATGGCTCCTGTCTGGCTTGATTCCCCTGTGGACCCACTCTAGCCAATAGCAGAATAGCCTACTGTACTGGGGCAGGTGTTAAAGGCAAAAGCGCAACAAAGTATGCATCACTCAAATGGTTGACGTCCTAGGATTGACCACTCATTTAAAATTTTTAGATTTTTTTATGTAGTATTTTAGCTGTTTTCTTACGCATTATATAATATAATTAATTTTTTTACCTTCATCTTGATTAATAGCAATAGTAAGAGCAAATAGACATTCATATAACCTTCACTTCAGACAAAAGCCTTTGCAATGAACTCCTTTTTTCCATGTATGAACACAGATATCCCCTGCAGCAGTTACTGGTCAAATAAAATCGATATGGCCTGAACTACAATGCTCTTTGAGTGGTAGACATATCTGGAGATGTTTTATAGTGTTTGAGTGAGGCCAGTGCAGACAGACAGACCTTGGTAAAGTGGTTATTGAAGTCAGCAGACAGTGAAGTAATTGTCCCATAGGACTCTGTGGGAGCTGTGGACCGGAGGGGAAATATATTAGATGTATTTATGCACGTGAGAATGAAGGAAGTAAAGGCTGTGTGTAAAAGGAGACATAAGAATCAGGGGGAGAGGGAGTAGTGAACTTGGAAATCCCTAAGTGTGAAAAAGTGACTGCAAAAGGAAGTCTATTTTGGATACATTTAGATTACCAGTTACGTTTTGCAACATCAAACACACAATAATGATCCAATACAAACTGGAGCTTACACTTAACTGAATAACAAACGCTTGGATTAGAGTCTTGTCTCATTAAGACAGGAACAAATAATTTGTGCTGGTTTTGGGGGGTTTCCAAAAATAAACTACCAACCACTTTTTACTTCTTCTGAGATATACCTTGATGCTCTCACAGTCAAAACACACGTATTCTCCAATCAGATTAGTTTGTTAAATGGTAGTAAGCTAGCAAAGTAGCAACAATGGTTCTCTGGGTGTGTTTGTTTACAGTGCAGGAGCAGACAGGAGCTCTTCCTAGATAGTGGTTTACCCCTATTTGTTACATCACTAATAGTTTAATCTGTTTTCAGCTCTTGGAGAGGACTATAATCAACTTAAAACATTACTGAAACATACACGAATAAAACAAAACACAACTGTGTGTATGTGTTTGAGGTAGAAACAACATTAGAACATGGTTATAATCTCAGAAAAGTCAATTTTGCAGAATATAGGATGTGTAGATGAATTTCCCAGTAATAGCTTATGTCACATTAATTACCAACCAAAATATGGCCAGAGACTAAAGCGACCAGAAAGTCTATTTTAAGATCATTGGTAAAGCCAGAGCCATTTCAGACAGCAATAAGTTCTGAACTTTAAACCCTACTAGTCAAATCTCACATCATCCATACGTGGTTTGCTGTCGGAAGGGTATAAGAAAATCAAATGCTCCTAGCTAGCAGTTTTTAGCCATTTTTCTATTTTCTTTACTTATATATGGTAACCTCTTTATTGCTGTCATCCAAGAAGCACATCATAGAATTTCTGTTTGATATGCCCATCAATATGTCTATCTTTCTTTAGTAAATCTTACCCACAAACATTTGCCAAAACAAAAAGTTGAGGAAGTTCATGCCCTGAATCTATTACACCTCTATTTGAATCTCTTTTACGGTCTTAGCCTTTCACTGTTTCAAAAAACATAATAAAAAATAATGGTAATTCATTTTCATAACTGGACACAGCTGTGAAAACGTCTCGAGTTGGAGGTAATTCCCTCTTCTTCAGACAAGCAGCAGCTGAAAGAAGAGTTTTTATTTGAACTAATATAGAAAAATATCTTGTTACTTGACTTCATAGCTGTAGACAGAACAGGAAACCCCAAAATGGCCCTTATATTGGTTAAGAAGAGCTTGTACTGAGGAGTTTGTACTGGATATGAATTCGGTCTAAACCAGCACTGATGAGCCTGTACTGCAGGGGTCTGAAACTCAATCACAGATGGGGCCAAAATAAGTCAAATCAGTCAGGCCACGGGCCAAACTGTAATAATCACAAATTAAACAACATGTTAATTTCGGTCTTTTTAATGAACCCCTCTTTTTAATAGGCCTATAGGTAATAAACAACAGATATGTTAAATGCTTTTAGATAGTCAATATCTAACACATTTCCCAGTTTTTCCAGATAGTTGATAGATTAGATGTTAAAAATTCTCTCTTTATCAAAAATACCTGTTAGATCAAATACCTGGGTGATATTGTTTTTGTAGTTCTTGCTCATCTTGGTGTTTGAAGCAGTTGTCGACTGGCTTGGTGAAGTTTGACTAAAGTCAAAGTGTGTGTTGTCTTTGCGAAGGTTCAATAATAATAATAATAATAAGGACTGAGGAGCCTATACTAAGTCTAAATTAGGTCTAAACCAGGACTGAGAAGCTCGTAATGGGACTAAACCAGGACCGAGAAGCCTTTACTGGGACTAAACCAGGCCTGGGGAGCTTGTACTTGGACTAAACCAGGACTAAACCAGGACTAAACCAGGACTGAGGAGCTTGTACTGGGACTAAACCAGGACTGAGGAGTTTGTACTGGGACTAAACCAGGACTAAACCTGGACTAAACCAGGACTGAGGAGCTTGTACTGGGACTAATCCAGGACTAAACCAGGACTGAGGAGCTTGTGCTGGGACTAAACCAGGACTGAACCAGGACTAAACCAGGACTAAACCAGGACTGAGGAGCTTGTACTGGGACTAAACCAGGACTAAACCAGGACTAAGGAGCTTGTACTGGAACTGTTAGACAGAACAAGAAACCCCACTATAGTCCAAAATCATTTTAGTAATTTTAACCAAATGTCTGAATACTTTTTAAGGTTTGGTTTGTGGTCAGAGTTGAGATAGAAAAGCGATAGTCAAAAACACTGCCAAAGAATATAACAGTTCTCGTGTCTGACAGTAATGTTTTATAAAGCAAAAAAAAATAAGTTGATGTGTGGCCTAGCGCTCATTGTGGTTGCATTAAATTTCTTGATGTTAGGATATGTTCAGTTCTTTTGGGCTAAAGAATGTGTTCAAAGAAATATCTTTAGACGAGGTATTTCAGACAAGAAAGGCTTGTGGTAGGTCAAGTCCACATGTAGTTAGATGTTTTAGTGAATTTCCGCCATATTGGATTCCAAACCGAAATGGTGTTTTTGAGAAGTTTTCAAAAGTCTAAAACTATTTGCAAAGTGAGTGCAGACAGGTGTTGGCCCTTAAGCAAGAAATGAGCCTCAAATAATGGCTGAAATGAAGCGTACATTCCTTAAAATTTTTTTTAAATTTTTCTCTTGAAATACACTGTACAAGCAATAACCGGTAATTACTCCTTTGGGTGATTTTATCCTATCTAACTGGACTTTTGGCAGGGTACATCTTGGACAATGCCCAGTCAGCTGACACTTAGGAAGAGCTTGTACTGAGGGGTTTGTACTAGGTCTAAACTAGGTCTAAACCAGGACTGAGGAGCTTGTACTGGGTCTAAACTAAGCCTAAACCAGGTCTGAGGAGCTTGTACTGGGTCTAAACTAGGTCTAACACAGGACTGAGGAGCCTTGAACGATGAACGATTATCATGATAATAAAAAAAAGTTTTTTATTTTGTAACAATAGTCAAGAGTCCTCAAGATATTGAGCAATAGAGAGTAAAAGTTACATAGTGTTGGTTTTACATAAGATTTTGACCCCCAACCACTGACCTATCCTTGTTTTTGTCTTCCAGGTATAAGTCTAATGAGGATTATGTTTACGTGCGCGGTCGAGGCAGAGGGAAGTACATCTGTGAGGAGTGTGGGATCCGCTGTAAAAAGCCCAGTATGTTAAAGAAACATATACGGACTCACACCGACGTACGGCCCTATGTCTGCAAGTTCTGCAACTTCGCCTTCAAGACTAAAGGTGATACTGACAGTTTATTTATGTATTTTTTTTATTCACATATTTTTAGCAACACATTTTGGATATCTAGTGGTGTGAGGTGACCAGTGCGAGCTTTTCACAGTCCTGTTTTAGATCTGGTTTAGTCCTAGTTTAGAGCTAGTTTAGACCAGTTTATTCCTGGTTTAGTGCTATAGTTTATTCATGGTTGGTTAAGTTTGAGTTTAATCCTGTTTGGTACTGGTATAGACAGTTTAATACTGGTTTAGTCCTGATCCAGATCTAGTTTAGTTCTGGTTTAGACATGGTTTAGTTTTAATCCTTGTTTAGTTTTTGTTTTATGAATTCGACAAAACAGGTTGTTGAAAAATTTGAAATGAGGTAATCATTTCAACTGGCAGTACAGGGTTGCAAGAAAATATGCCACCTCTGTAGCCACAACTGGCCCTGGGGCAGATTGGCGAAGATTTGGCCGCCATACCACACCAACAGCCTCTGCCATGCACAATAACTTTGAATAATAATAAACACTGGATTCAAAATTAGCTCATTTCGTTTGTTCTTTTTAATGACCTCATATTGTTAAACTTCAAGTGTGATTGGCCAGTTATTTTTGAAGCATGTGATTGGCCAATACTTGCCACAGGCTTGCCATTATTTGGTTATTATCTATTTTAATCTTTATTAATAAAACCTATATGACATCCTAAAGCATTCTTGTGATGAAACTATTTTCTCCCAATTAAAAACACCACTTTGAAATTTGTAAGATGGCCGCCACAACACTCTCATTCTCATTCTAAAAAAAAAACAATAATTAAGTCTATTTTTACCATAACTTTTCCATTCACTACAATTAAATGGCCTAGATTTTAGTCCCATGTATTCAGATGCACATCACCTAATGAATAAAACATGTTTTTGTCTAGCTGTGGTCAGATGGGACCCTCCTTGTTAAGCGTTAATTCAGTGATAGTTGATATTAAATACTATTATATTTATTCATCCGGCTTCAAGCCCCAGTCATTTTCTTATTAAGTATATTTGTTCAAATTATATGTGTATCATTTTGTGGCATGAATCATTTTTTCCACTAGTTATTTTTCCATTCGCTCACACCACCTCCGCAGTCATTCTAGGGCACGATTTAGAAAAAATATCCAATATCCAAATTTTAAGGCAATTATTGGGATTGTGATTAGCTTTGTGATTTACAGTTTTTTTTTCCCAAACTCAAGAATCCGTTCACAACACATTTCTGAAAGCATTAACATTTGAAAAAAGACATCCACAAGTATGCCTTTCAGAACATGTTTGTAGAGGTTAAATATGGTGGCCCTGAAGGGCAAAACACATACACAGATTTCAAAGGTTCTGAAATGGTTTTGTTTTGTGCAGAGGATATTATATTGCCTAAGAAAGGAAAGCCTTTGCCATTTGCTAAATGCAACCATTAAAATTGGATTAGTTAGCCATTAATTGTGCAGCCAGTGCTACCCTGTTTACATACATAGGTTACAGAAATCACTGACAACAAATAGGCATTATGGAACGTTTTAGCACACATTGTAGGGCTTCATTTGGGGTAAATGGTGGATGTAGTTCATTGTGTGCTTGTGTTGTTTTTGTAGGAAATCTGACGAAGCACATGAAGTCAAAGGCCCATATGAAGAAGTGTCTGGAGCTGGGAGTGTCCATGTCTTCAGTGGAGGACACAGAGGCTGATGATGCAGGTAAGACAAAAATGAAAACTCAAATGATCATTTCTTAACACTTTCAACTCTTTCACACACAAGAAATTTTGATGAAGCATTTGCTATATAGCCAAACACCACAACATCGAAATTAAAGCATTTATGCATTTGTTTTACATGGGGAAGTTTCTAATATATTAATTTATAAATTTCTATATATTATTTATAGAAACACATAGGCCATACATAGGCCGTAGACCAGGGCCACTCGCTGAGGTGACCGATTTGAAAAGTCCCCTTTGGTTGGATCTGTTTTCTGGACATGTTTCTCTTATTGTCCCTCTATATTATAACCACACAGAAAAGTGGAAAGATATCTTGTAACACAATGAATAATAATAATACAAATAATAATAATAATAATTTGAATAGTTTTCAAGAAAACCATAGCTAAAATAGATGCCAGGCCTAAACTACAATCCATGTATAAAATCTGACCGGACAAAGTGACGAGTAAAAGTGTATGTCCTAATAGCCACAATTCAGATTTACCCACATTTGGCTTGTTGGCTGGTGCTAATGTCAAGCCCTGCTTAGGGCCACGAAAAAATATTATGTGGGCTGCATTTGGCCCGGGTCATAGTTTGGACACTCCTGCCATATGCAAATGCCTTTAGCTTCTTCAGTAGTTACATGTTCTAGCCAAACTTTTGCCCAGCCACCTAAATACTACAATGTATACCAAAATAGTCAAAGTAGGATGACCAAGAGTTCTGTTTATAGTCATATCCATCTACATACTAAAACTTGATTATATTATGAATGTTTGTTTAATCTATTGCTTATATCTATGCCACAACAATCAAAGTAAACCATTAAAATGTTGGAAACAGGTGCTCTGCAGTAAAATGTTGCTCAATCTCCTCTTACCCAACCGTTTTCCCACCAACTGGAGAATGCAGACCACCTCCATTTTGATTTTGACCCCCGGTGTGAATCTTGGCTACAAGTTTAATTGAACCCAAACCCACACCGTAATGGGTCAGAGGGGAAAGGGAACGCTACAGTTAGCCTAAAGCCTGACTCATGTAAACAGATGTGGTCAGAGAAAAACACAGGCTTACTGGGAAAGTGCAGCCATGTTAGCAGATCTAGTTAGATAGTTTACCAAATAGGGCAGATCCCGAGATTTTTAGTTGCTCAAGAAACTTATGTTATAGCCCGAAACAAAATGGCCACTCTCTCTCTGAAAACCAGTATAGTAATAGAAACAATTGCAGTTCCCAAAAAGGTTGTAGCTATGAAGTGAAATTAAGTTGCCATTCAGTTTTAAAAGGCGTGCAATGAGTGGTTCTCTCTCAGTGGTTCAGACATTGTATGATTGTGGCTTGGATTTTGCTCGTTACCAAAATCCGTGATAAGAAAATCTGTAGTTGTTTAGATTGAAATAGTTTTTTAGAGAATAAATGTGAATTCAACTGGAAAATACAGTAACATATTTGTCTCAGAGCCAAATTGGTGGTAAAAAATCAGCTACAGTTGCTTTTAGGGGTGGGCGATATGGTAAAATATATAATAAAATTATATCACAATTTTTGATATGATTAAGGTCATGACTTTAGTCAACTATTTTTTGTCTTATACAGTAAACTACTGCTATCAGTGCTTTTTGTTTTACTACATACAGTGTACATCCAATCCATCCAGTATTCATCATAGTACACTGAATTGACTGTGAAGAGCAGAGCATGCAGTATCTCTATAGTATGTAGTATCTCTATAGTATATAGAGATACCGTATACTCTGTCACTAAAAATATGACACTTTGATACAATGTAAAGTAGTCCGTGTAGAGCTTGTATTAGAGTATACCCTCAAATATATATATAAAAATAAATAAACTCAAATATTAACTGTTAAACCCCACAAGAGTCATGTTTGTAGAGGTTAAACCTACAAAAGGAGCATATATTTTACACATATTTTGGATGGAGACCCCGGGGAAAACCCAGGACATGCTGGAGGGATTATATCTCTCATCTGGCCTGGAAACGCCTTCGAGTCCCCCCAGAGGAAGTGTCTGGGGAGAGGGAGGTTTGGGTATCTCTGCTTAGACTGCTCCCACTGCGACCCGGCCCTGGATAAGTGGAAGAAGACAGATGGATATTTTGGATGTTATATTGCCTAAAAAATTGCAACCTTTGCGATTTACTTATTGAAAAATTAAAATTGTGATTTCCATTTGATTTCTATTAATTGTGCAGCCCTAGTTTTGACGCTAGGATGGATTAAGAAAAAAAATTAAACTAAAGCTTAGAAAGGAAAACCATTTCTTTATGCAAAACCATTCTAAAAACCCAGACATAAATTCCTCATAAATGCACTTTCCAGCTTGATTCCTGTCACGCACTTTTACAACCAATCACAGTAAGTTTTTTTTTCTGAGAGTGGCAAGCTGATAGGTCGACTGCCAACACTACCTTCAGATCTACTGTAGTCCATCTGGCCCTGATCCAGTCCCAAACAGCCTTTAACAACTTTAAACCATTATGTTGGATTTTTATTGGTGTGAGGCGGTGGGAATGTGGTTAGAGGAAGTTTTTGCTTTTACAAAGACACAACTCGGACCTATTTCAATCTTACAGAAGCGTAATGCATCCACTTGATTTAAAAAGGTTTCTGTTTTTACCACAAAAGTAATTCTGTTTTTAGGAGAAAAGTTTAAATTTTTTTACGAGTTAAATCATTTTTATTTTTACGACTTTTTTCTGATGATCGATGCCAGCGAGATGGCACCCGGAGTCATGGGCCGCCGAAGTGGTGGCTTAGATGAAGACCTTATGCCCTGTCACACGGAGACGAGTTTAAGTATTTCATCGTTTAGGCGTTATGTCTACACAGATCTAGCGTTTTGGGAGCCCGAAAAACGATAATTTTTTAAACCGGTTCCCAGAGTGGAATGATTTGAATTTGGTTTACAAGCAGCACACCTCTTTTCTGAAACGATATCGTTGTGGCCCCTCCTCGCTCTTATAACCCACTGCTCTCTGACAATAAGAACAAACATGGAGCTGCCCAATGTTTTCACAGAAGTGTCACGGTGTCACCAACAGGCCGGCACGCACACTACAGCATTTCATTGGAGCTGCGTGAACCAGTGTGGACAGATATTTTCTAAAACAATGCTGTCTTTATGAGAGTCGTTTTTTTTAAATTATACCATTTTTCTCTCTAGTGAAAGACTCGCACGTGGGCGTGGCCACCTGGGGGAGAGAGGGCCTTAAAGGAATATGTACTTAATATAAACTTTTTCAGCAGAGAGACAGTAGCCGGGCCACAAATCTAGCCTCATCAAACTCTACTACTCAATGTAAAATGCTCATCTCGTCTCATTTCAGTCCAAGTATACTGAAAAAACCTAAATATTTTCTGATGTGGTGCGTCACGTGAATGGTTTAAGAAGCATTGGCCTTATAGGACTTGTCCATTTCCCTAACTATACTTTACCTGAATTGCTTTTTTTTCTTTTCCAGATATTGGAGATGATTCCCAACGTTCCGAGAAGCATCACCATCCTCACCAGTTCTCCGACGCCGACGACTCTGATGGTCCGGACGAGGACGGGGACGAGGATGACGATGACGAAGAGGAAGACTACGACGGAGACTCCACCCCTAAGACCCGCTCCCGATCCACCAGTCCTCAACCGTACGCACTACCCGCCTTAGCCATCACCTCCCCCCACCCCTCCGCCTCTGTCACCACCGCGGATGTCCTGGGTCACCCCTCTAGACCTAACCTATTTGGATACTTTACCACCGTCCCCAGCATCCAAATCACTCCGCAAGATCCAACGTCCAAGGAATATCAATCGGAATATCAGCGCATCGGGAATAAGCTGCTCGTCCCACCATCTTTGGACGACGAGCTTTCCATACAATCTTCCGAGTTCTCATCACCATCTCGCCTGTCTTCGCCCGGATTGGACCCCCATTCCGGTTGCCCGTCACCAGTTTCCCCATCTTCTACACCGTCGGCGCGAAGATACCTGTCGCCACATCGGAATCTATCGCCTCGGCATCGTGATATTTCGCCGATTCGCCACGTTTCACCGAGAAGGGACATAAAGAGGGAAGTTTCACCCAGAAGAAGTCACCTGGCACTACTTTCGCCGGCATCGCCCGGAGGAAGTAAGGATTATAGGAGGGATCTGTCCCCTCGAGGGCGCCATAGGGGCATGATCAGACCACTGTCACCTAGACGAGGGCTGCATCAACATCTCCTCCAACAAAGGTATAAAGATTTACACTGGTTTGACATGTATGTCCTTTATGTGTTACTGTGGGTTCTCTACACTTCATCCCACCGTCCAGAGACATGCATGTAAAGGTGAACTGGAGAATCTAATGGTGAATGTATGTGAGAGTGAATAGTTGTCTGCCCTGAGACTAACTGGCCATTGTTCAGAGTATATTCTGTGTAAGGCCCATAGTGGCTTAGTCATATGATAAGTGAATAAATAGCTGAGAGTGTTGGTCCTGCAATTACCTGACCATGTTTGATGCCCAAGTAGCAGAGATAATTTATGGTCTATAAACAGACCACTGATCTTTGTTCATGTTCTCATCTGGACCCCAACCCCCCCAACCAAACCTCCTCATTCATCTGGATGCCCCCTTCTACAATCTCTGCATTCACTTGGATATACCACTAAACCTGCTGCATCCACACACATATTGAGCTCTCTCAGCACAAGGACCATCAGTCCTGGACACATCTATAGCCTGTCCGTCCTGGGAGTGGATCCCTCTATCATGTGCTTCTCCCTAAGGTTTCTCTTTTTCCCATAAATGGGTTTTTTGGAGTTTTTCCTGACCGCGATGGAGGGTCTAAGGACAGGGGATGTCCCGTGATAGTCCTGTTGTTTGTTATTGATTGCCTATTAACTTGTTACTGTTTGCAATGACCCTGTTTATTGTTTACATACATCTCTTTTTGTGAAGCCCTCTGAGGGAACTGTGTTGTGATATAGGGCTATACAAATAAAATTGAATTGAATCTTTATATTTTGATGCACATTTTTGATTTTCCTACAGACTTAGTGGTATGTCCCGACAATTGTGAATCATACATTTTAGTTTACACAAGCCATTTTAGGGTCTGTAGAACCACAGTTACTGGGTTTCAGGTACTAGAACTCAGATGGGGGGGTCAAGGGCCAGAATTCTGTATAAACGTCATATAAAACAACATATAAAAACATCCAAAAAATCCCCCAAAATTTCTGATCTGATCATTTTATTAAGGTCCATTACCCTCTTATATCTACACAACCACACCACTATACCAAGATGGGGGCCCTCCATCTCCCCAAAAAATGTATAGTGCTATAGAATGTTGTGATGCCACCTGCAGCCCAGCAATATGTAATAATTCTGCATTATATAATACTCTGCCAAAATGTAATAAAATGTTCACTGCATTATAACCACATTTTGCAATAAACTGATCCAATGCAATATGTAATCAAATTTAACACATTTTGTTATAAATTAACATTTTGAAAAAGGTTTTTACAAAATGTGGTTGGTGAACGTTTGTATTTTGTAATCTTCAAAATAACTCAACAACTGCAACAAATTACTACAAAATGTGTTAAATTCTGTTGCACATTGCATTGGGTCAGTTTATTACAAAATGTGGTTTTATTAAACAATAAAGTGAAAATCATATTACATTTTGGCAGATTATTACATAATGTGGAATGATTACATAATGTGGCTCTACAGGGTCACGTCTATAAATGATTTTTTTGAAAGTTATTTGAAGCAGTGATAGGAAACACGGCAGGGGGAAGCATTAGACAAACAGTTGTAGGCCAGTTTCAAACACACCATGTCGTGGCGAGCTGTCTGGGGGTGCTGTATAAGCTCTGAATATGTTCCGCAGCTCTCTACTGACTGAGCCTAACACAGCACATGCATTTATAAATGTTGTTGGCATTATTTTTGACATTTTATTGGATCATGCATCGACAGTCAGTGTTTTTGTATGGCCCTATATTTTTAGTTGGGGTCCCTCTCTCCATGGTCAAAATGCTCATGTGCTCATGTCTGTTAAAAAAGGTGCATTTGTGAAAAGCTTTTAAATGCTCTAGGATCTGTGCCAAGAAGGACACATGAGAACTGGATTTAAAATATTAGTATAAACAATAGTAAAAAGTCAATGTTTGCTTTTTGTATTAGCAATTGCTTCAACATTTAGCTGCTAGATTTGTTTAATTTATTAAACTTTATTTTTCTTGTGTTGCAGTCGTCAGAGTGGGTCTCGGGGCCTGAGGGCAGGTCTTCAGACTGGACTGTTGGGTCAGACCAGAGCCAGCGACATGGACACGGTGAGAAATAACTTGTATTCTCACTAAAACAAATCAAATACAAAGCCAAAACACACTGATGTTATGCTGTTTTGAAATTACAGTTTCTATTTCAGATTTCATTGCTAATTCTAATAATGTTGTCTTGTAGTTCCAGGATCGTCTTGGTTCATCCTCACCCAATGGAGGAAGAGGAGATCAGTCCAGTCCTCCTCATCAGGTCCTCTTCAGTCACCTGCCTCTGCACTCACAACTACAGGTAAGAAATAAGAGTATCATTATTCCCCCATCTAGTTAAAAACATGCACTTTAAGTTAATCCTCCAGCTAGGTACATCCTGACCAAGATCCTGGCATTGAGGGATGGGTCAAATATAGAGAATAAATTTCCCTACGGGGATCAATAAAGTATATCTTAACATAAGACAAACTGGTGTATGAATATGTAAGCATGATTGAGGTGGTGTGTCACAGAGGCCAGTTAGTCTGCCCCCAGGGAGATGTGGCTAGAGAAGTAGCTTGCCACCACCACTATGACTCTGAAGTGAAAAGGTCTTTTGAAAAGCCTCAATTCAATCTATTATTTTTGTCATGAAACCCTTGTGATTCACTGCACACTAAGAGGTAGATGATTTGCTTTTTTCAGCTTTTGAATACAAAGATGGAGATATTATGCGTGCAAAGATTGCTAAAAATATATATCTAATCAGTAACATTGATGCTCAGCCTTGAGATGTTGTCCTCAATCTAGGCACAATTGGTTAACTAAATTATAATAGAATATCCTTTAAACATTATATTATATCTGCTATACTTTTGGAACAGGAATATTTACAAATTTAGTATTTCTTCCAGGTGCGCTCTCCATTCCCCATGATCCCGATCGGTGGTATCCAGATGGTCCACTCCATCCCAGTCTCGGTCACTTCTCCTCTGTCCCAACATGAGCTGGCATCTTCATCGCCCTCCTCTTCATCATCACAGAGCTCCACCTCCAGGATAAGCCTTCAAAAGAGCACCTCGGAAGACTCTAACTCGGGTGTACATACGCCAATTCACCCATACCACCACACCGCCTCCCCATCACCGCAACACCAAGAAACAGAGGAGGGCCTTTACACGTTCGCCCATGACTTCTCATCGCTTTGCATTGACTCAGAGAAAAAAATCACAGATGAATCGCAATCATCAAATCACCATCAACAAACTTCAAAATCACCATTGCACTTTAGCCAGCAATCGTCGCCATCTCCAAGTCCATCATCCGGTGAGAAAAGCACAGCGCAACAGCGAAGCAAGGATTGATCAAGGATTTTTTGAAAATATTGATAAGTCAAAGGGATGAAGTGCAACATTGAGAATGAACTTTTTGCACATACATTATCTTAAAATAGTCTGTTATGTAAGTATACAGCATGTGTGGGGCTACAATTTTTTTATTTAAAAGACCTACACAAAAATGGACCTTGTGGGTTAGTAGGTACGAAAACTTTGGAAAAACGTGCGTGCCTTTTCTTTCATCATTTTGTGTGTGTTTTTTGCTTATTTCTTACAAGCGACAAACCAGGAAGGTAAATGTAAATATTCTCCTTATATATTATCAGCTTTGTAATAATGCAATCTCCCCTGTGTCCTTATACCCAATCATGTTCTTTTGTTTAGAGTCATGTGATTATTATTATTTTGTTCTTTTTCTTCTTTTTTTAGTCACCTTAAAACAAGCGATGTGAAGTTACGGATATTACGTACGGTTGCACTAAAACATATTTTTATAAAGTGAAATTTTAAAACATGGCTTTTTTTGTGTACAGCAGCGATTCTATATGATACTATTTATTATTATTGTTACCATGTTTCATAACTTGTACATTGTTTTTTTTTCTTAAATGTCGTGGATGCCTTTTTCTATGTAAAAAAACGCATGGGTTTTTTGCTTACGTTTTAGGGAATGGATATGTACACTGTTATATGGCTTTATGTGTTTGACCAATACGCTCACATCTTAGTAATATTTAGTGTGGTCAATGGACATTTAAAATTTTCTATTGATGCTGAAGAAACAATGTAGTGCAAAGTTCAGTCTTGGAAAACATTGGCAAAGTTATTAGCACTTTTTAAATACATGAGGTCTCAATTTCTAGCTAACTAACCACCAAGGTCTTTTAGTCGCCAGCTGCTGCTTAGAGGTAGCACTGGAAGAATTGGCTAAATACATACAAAAATATTCCAACAGGGAAAGTCCACAAGAAAATAAATCTCTCTCTCTCTCTCTCTCTCTTTCTCTCTCTCTCTCTCTCTCTCTCTCTC
>JAVQKC010195775.1:0-12086 GCA_036025475.1 Philypnodon macrostomus | reverse complement strand
ACAGGTACATATCATAAAGGCGCTGAATTGGATTGATTGACTGAACACATCTGACCAATATGATGGATGGCAGTTACCCTATAGACTGAAAGAAGAATGTAGTTTTAGGGAAATTAACTAAATTTGGCAAACTATATAAATACATATACAATACAAATACAATACAATACAATACAATTATACAAGCATGAACACAGTATGAACACAGTATGAACACAGTATGAACACAGTATGAACACAGTATGATCACAGTATGATCACAGTATGATCACAGTATGAACACAGTATGATCACAGTATGATCACAGTATGAACACAGTATGATCACAGTATGATCACAGTATGAACACAGTATGAACACAGTATGATCACAGTATGATCACAGTATGAACACAGTATGTAATGTGTAGCAGGATAAGTATCAAGGATGTCTATCAGGGAGTAATACCACAAGCCCTAAAATAGTCTAGTATTATAGACAGAACAGCCTCCCTTACACAGTACATAAATATGCAAATGATGTAGTCTAGTTTTACAAATGAGGATTCAGGAAAACAACACACATGTCAAGTCATGGACCACACTTAGACTCATGTGTACAAATTGGTTCTTCCCACTATTTCATCAGTGGTAGACTGCTCACATCTTTCTGTCTTTTTATGTAAAATGATGGGATCAGGTTGATGGAGCTAGACCTTACAATGGGTTTATGTCACAGTGATACTGTGGTCATTCAGATTCATGCTTAAAATTCATCTTTTCATTTTGCATTTTGTGATACAACATAAAAATACCTAATTTTGAAATCATGATTGTACTGCATTTCCTAACGTTGTCTAACTCAGGGGTTCCCAAAGTGGGGGTCGCAAAGCCCCAGATGGGGGTCGTGAGATGATTTTCAGAAATAATTATTTGTTGATTTTTTCATTTAAATGGCATGTTAAAGATAACAGTAGTGTATTTTTAAATAAATCATGAAAACACAATGACCAGCACCACACCAGCATGCTTTATTTGCCCTGTGCACATTTGTATTTTTTAATCTCTCAGATGGACCAGGGGTCCCAGATCTATCTTGCCTTTATTGTGGGGGTCCCGGATCTATCTTTCCTTTATTGTGGGGGTCCCGGTCTAACTAACTTGTTCATTGTATTTTTTACAGTATGTACTTCCAGCTACAATTAGCTTATTGAAGATCAAATCGGAGAAGACTAGAGGAACATGAAGAGGGTAGAGTGCGCCCTGAGGCCGCAGTACTGGCTCACCCTGATCTCGGGGATAGTGGAGTGTCTGTGTTTCGCTGGTGTGCTTTTTGGATGGGCCTCTTTGGTGTTTGTGCTCAAAGAAGATGGATACTTTGGTCAACACTGTGAGAGTGTCCCAAGCACCAACAGCACCACATTGACTACAGGTGAGTGGAGTGGAGAAAACAACAAAATACACTACAACGTTGGTTCTCAAACTGTGGTACAGGTACCACTAGTGGTACGTGGGCTCTCTATGATTTTCTCCTGCTTAGACCTAGTTTAGTGCTGTGGTTGTAAGTTAGTCCTGGTGTAGACCTAGTTTAAAACTGGTTCAGCATAAATGTGCAACCATCAGGCATAACATTATGACCACACATTGAGTTGGTCCTCAGTTGGAACGTTCTAATTGCTCTGCTAGCTTTGTGGCTAATTTCCTGTGTATTTTTATTGGCTCCATCGTATTTGTTTATGTTTATATACCTACCCACATGATGTTCAGTAAAATTGAAATATATATCTATATATATGCTGTTTAAAGGTTCCTATTATATGTAAAAGATCAAATACAAATGCTTTGCTTTGACAGTGACAATGGTAATGACATTGTATTATTAGGTTAGGATACTGCTAAACTGTTTTGGTAGATCGTTAAATAGAATTAATTGGAAAATATATCTTATATGGTTTGATGTGTGAAATGAAGAGTGTTTATTTTGTAAAGAGACAGAATACATGAACAAGGACACGCAATAATAAGAGTCTCCATTTGATTCTCTCCCACAAAAATATAAACTGCTAGTGTTGATGGTTCTGGCCTAATACCTGCTACATTTACTCCAGTTATCGATTATTGATTAGTAAATTAGTTGACGATAATTTCAATAATCAGTTAGTTCAGCTGTATAATATATAATCATTTGTCATTTCCATGTAACAAAGATTGTGTACATTTTCACATTTACTCTTTGCTAAAATATTTGTCCCTTTGTGTGCATTTATTTCCTGATTTCAGTCTCTACTCTCGCTCTCCATGCAATACAATCATAATTTGTTGTTTATTGTGTTAGAATAGAGTCTATAATGTTTTAAATCTCTAGCACTTGTTTTTCAGTGTTTCTAATTTGTTTCATTGTCCACAGACTGTAGCCGTCAGGATGAGCAATTCTCACTGGTTTTTACAATTGCCTCCTTTCTCAACAACTTTATGACTTTCACAAATGGATATATATTTGATCGCTTTGGCACCACAGTGACCAGGCTGCTGGGAATGTGAGTGGACTTCCTCTTTTTTGTTGCATGTAGAAAGTTATTCTAGATAAAGCCTGGGAACGTCTCACTGCAACAGGATGATAACGCTCATGTTGTTAGACCTGATTTGACCCTGAACAGATCCTATGCTCACTCTGGTCTCAAATTAGAAATTCAATTCATTTTTAAGTCATACACAACAAACCTGTTGCTCCTAAATGGGTACGTAGTCCAAAGGGTCATTATTAGCCTGGGGTCTACATTAAATATGCCTTAATTAATATTGATTCCTATTTATGAAGATTACAAGCAGTATTAAATGATGTATTTTCTTTTGTTACAGATCATTGTATACAATAGGAAGCCTCCTCGTGGCCTTCACAAGTGCAAGTAGGTTTAGCCCTTGCCAGAAAATATGGCCATCATGAATCTTTATTTTGGACACATACAGTACATGGTCCATAGCACATAAAAACAAGAACAGACAATTACGCAACAATAAGGAGACATTTTTCATGCATTACCATATAAAGAGAGCTTTGTGCAGGGTTGGTCAACATATAGATCAGCATATACTGATATATATATTTACAGAGTCTATTACATCTAACGTTTACAAACTGTTATCCTCTTTCACGAAGCTTATTCGGTGATGCTCTTCCCTGCCATGTCCTGCATCGGCGTGGGAGGAATTCTGCTGCTTATGACAAACATGCAGGTGATTCACAAAATACACCAATCAGATATAACATTATGACGACTGACAGATGAAGTGATATCTCTTTATCATGGCACCTGTTAGTGGATGAGCAAGTGAACTTGGTACAGTGATTCTCTACATTGTACCCAACATAAAATATTATTATGACCCCACCCTACAACAAACAGGAAGTTTGCTATATTGAATCGAAATTGGGGAATTAGGTATATTTGACAGCCTCTAACTTGCACATACTTTGCCCGCAATTAGGCTCAAACCTGAAACACCGCATTACCCCCCGGCTCTGAACACATCTGACCAATATGATGCAGTTACCCCTATAACGCCCCCTATAGACTGAAAAAAGAATGTAGTTTTAGGGAAATTTACTAAATTTGTCAAAAACTTTCTTCATAAACATCCAGACAAATCAAAAAAGTCAAATAGACTCTTCCCATGTTTGTCATGGTTTGGGGACGGGGCGTCTTAATTGCTCGTTAACAATATAAAAACCCTTAGAAATCACACAATGTCTGATTAGGGTGCCAGTTGGTGCCATAGCATTTGCGACTGACGTATGGGGCCATTTCAGCGATATACACCTTGCTTTCGGTTAAGACAGCGTAGGCCTGGTTATTAAAAGCAGGTAGTCAGTGTTTATCAAGTGGTCCAAGGAAGAAACAGGTCAACAGGTGATGCATGTTGGGAGTCATGCCTCACAGACCAGCAACAAAGTACTGATGAAATTAGTGATGGTTTGGAGAAAGGTGTCAGAAAACACTGCATCTCAGTTTGCAGGGTCGGGGACTGGGTATTAGGCAGGTCACCGTATAATTATGCCTAACAGATGGTACAATAGTTAAATAGTGATGTATTTAGCTCAAAAACTAACTTGTGTTTATAGGTGGGTAACTTGTTTGCTGGTCATCGCTCCACTGTCATTACCTTCTACAATGGTGCCTTTGACTCCTCGTCAGCCGTGTTTCTCATCTTTAAGGTACTATTTCAACATAATCTTAATCTTTGTAGTTTGTTACAATTAAGTCATTCTCTTTTCAGATTTTATATGAACAAGGCATCTCCCTGCGCTCCTCCTTCGTTGCGCTGTCCCTATGCAGCACCATTCACCTTGCAAGAACCTTTCTATTGATGCCCAGATCTCACATCCCATACCCTTTACCCCAACAGTACACATATGGGTACGTCAACACATGTGCTGTCCTAGTCATTTCTATCATGTTGACAGTTACTGTATAAGACATGCGTTGATTTTTGCAGCCTCACTTGTGAAAAGAGTAATTCTTACGATGTTGAGCAGTTTGAGAAGATGAGGGAAATTGCTGTACAAAAGGAGTATGAAGCAGAGAGCACATCTACATCAATCAAAAACACCAGAAAAGGTAATTTTATGGCTTTACACTTTAAGCAGAGCTGAGCCAGATCAAAACCAGATCTAGATCCAGATTAAACCCGGACTAAACATGATACACCCTTTTTGACCTACTTACTTTCTGATGCTTGTTCTTCACAGCCACAGTGTATTCTGATAACGCATGTCTTTTCTCAATTGTTGCGTTCATGTTTTATTTGATAAAACTTGTTTTCAGAACCAAGTTTCCGAAGTTGTGTTTTTTCCTCGCGCTTCATGTGGCATCTGTTGTGGCTCTCGGTGATGCAGCTCAGACACTATCTCTTCATTGGGACACTTAACCCAACGATAAGTCAACTGGCCAACAATGACCCCATCTTGGGTAACTAATTAGTGACGTCTTCATTATAGCTCAAATTAACTGGTTGCTATTGTGCATTAACCCTAAACGATTTCTTTCTCAGTGAGTCAGTATACCAATGCCTTTGCCATGACCCAGCTGTGTGGGGTGCTGTGTGCCCCCTGGAACGGCCTCATCATGGACAGACACAAAGGAAAGCCACTAGCTCCTGGTAAATCTATGGGCATTTCCCATTGTGTTGTACGAGTATACAGAACAACAAAATAAAACACACAACACAATCTATTTTGTAGTATTTTTTAACTCAAAGTAATAAAAAGCTCTGTAGAGCTAAGCTTACATCAGGCCCATATATAAACATAGAGAAAGCTGGTGAACAGGTTAGTCAGGTTTTCAAAACTAATCCTTGCATCAAATCTAAGTTTAGTATTTGTACATACTACACTCATTAATGGCCACTTTATTAGGTAAATCTAGTTCCTAATATGGTGGCAACTGGTGTGGCCATATGCCCATAGATGGAGGCCACTTGTACCGTACTTTTGTCTTAACTGTAGAAAACCATTGCAGCTAGAAAGAGTTTTTATGCATTAAGTTTAGCCCTAATATAAAATAAAATATAAAATACTTAATTTTCTTTTCTTTAATTTTTTTCTTTCATTTTCTTTTAACCCTTTAATTAATTTTCTTTAATTTTCTTTTAACCCTTCTTTTAACCCTTTAAATGCCATATTATGACGAAGATTTTCAATAGAATTTATTTTCAGTATATTACATGAAAATGTGTATGTCCAACTCAAAGCTCACAAATGAAGTACATAAATTACAAAATGTATTATATGTAATTACATTATAGTTGAAAAACAATGGTTTGAGTCAATGTGTATGTGTCAATGTGTTTTTTGCACACTTGTAAACAGGTACGAGTAATTATCTCTTCTTTACAAAGGTTAATGTTAGGGGTTTGGTCTGGGTTTTAAAAATCATGCAAAAGTAAACACCATCTGAAATGTTTACACATAAATGCACACCAGATCCAGTTTATAATTATAAGCAGTCAGTTTCTTATTTTTCACTCACCACAGTTGTCTTCTTCTTCACTTACCTCAGTTGTCTTCTTCCAGGACAAACTGAGCAGGAGGCCGACCTGCGCTCCTCTGTTCTGTCTTTGTTCTTGACTGCGCTGCAGTGTCTGTTATTCTCCGTGTGCGCCTCCATCCCATTTCTCTCACTGCAATACCTCACCTTCTGTCTACAAGTCCTCAATCGCTCATTTCTGTTTGGAGGAAACGCTGCATTCATCAGCATAGCGTAAGTGTAGCGCCACAAAGATTCATAGGCAAGCTGATATTAACTTTTACACACTTTATATGCCCCCTAATGGCAGGTTACTAAAATTACATTTTTAGGAAAGATAAGGATCGTATGGCATGATGACTGTATTTCAGAAATCAGATAAAACACAATTCATTCTTTTGTGTGAGGTTTTATTCTTAGTACAGTAGTAGTTTTAGTGACATACATTTATGTAAAAGACAGAACACAGAAAATCACACTCAGCTAGTTAACCTTAGCAAAAATTTAAAAAGTAAATTCTGAATGTAATACACATTTGATAATATTTGTGTATTGGTAAATTACAACAGCATAATTTAATGCATTCATTTCTTCAATCTTTCTTTTCCAGGTTTCCTGCCTGCCACTTTGGGAAGCTGTATGGACTGGTCATGTCATTGTCTGCTATAGTGACCTTACTGCAGTACCCATGCTTTGCTTTGGTCAAAGGAGTTCTGGGAGGAGATCCACTTTACGTGAGTGACTGAACAATATAATGCACAATAAAAGACTATGGGAGATGTGTGAGCCAATATGTGCGTCTCCTTGCAGATCAACATTGCTCTAATTGTCCTCACTCTGCTGGCTTTTATTCATCCCATCAACATCTACATCCAGTGCAGAAAATCAACACAACAAAACACAGACAATGTCCAATCAGAAGTGGATCAAGGCATAGTTTTAGCAGAAGCAAAGTTTTAGAGTATGTTTTTATAATTAATAATTTTTGATATTATTTGATTTGCCTCGTCCCAGAGAATGCATTTTTTGTTTTTAACTGTGCAACATTCAATTAAAAGAGTCTATATTTTGTAGTTCAACATTTATTGTTGCTATACAGTATGTATTAGTATAAAAGCAAATGCTCAGTGAGAACAATAGAAAAAGCTACATTATGTGCACTTAGAGATCCCACAGCCAATTCTGTACTGTGTGTGCATGTGTGTGAGAAACTGTTGTATGGCGTGAGCTTAATAAGTATGCTTATCTCAGAGGCTCCCATGGAAGAGCACTTAATATAAGTGGCCAACATTCATTGAATTTCCATTAGTGTAACAGGCTTATATCTTTCTAATGTTATTACCACCTAAAAAAAACTGATACTGCTGTAACAAATATAACTTTTTTAAGGTTTACTGGTTAGATCATAGACATAACGGATATAAATCTTAGAAAAACAGTTTAAGCTTATTATTCTTTATGTTGTTGTGGTGCAAGAACAAAATTGCATCCAAATTATCAGGAGGAATGTTAGACCTTTTACCTCTTGCGGTACCAGCTCCTTCTTGCAAAAAGTCCTGTGTAGCATTACCTGCTACTGCTGGAGAAGCCAGGTAGGCCTGTGCCACCGCTGCCAACAGAGGCGACTGCATTGCTTTGGTCCTCCACCAATGCAGAGGCTCCACTCCCACTGGTGCCCCATTGTCAGCTCTCAAAATGGAGATCTCGTTGTCCACGCTCTCCTCCACAGTCCTTTGTTTGGTCTTGTTTGTGGACACCGTATACAGATCGCCGAGCAAAAACTCCATCCCAGACAGCCCATCATCAGGAGGAGGTTCCACCCAGTCACTGTCATTGTGATTGTCATTATCATCAGTCTCCTCGCCGTCAGATGTGTCGATATCGTGAAAGTCGATCGGTTGACAATCTTTCAGTCGCTTGCTCCGTCTCCGAGATTCTCCAGGTGACGAAGGAGAGGGGCTTCTCTTGATTTGATGTGGCTTCTTGCCTCGTTTTTTTGGTTTGCCCTCCTTTGAAATCCTGACCGCTTCGCTTTTGAGCCACTCCATTGTGTCTGTCTGCTCCTGCAAAAATACAGCAAAGACCGTACAAACAAGAAAATATGAATGCTATATAAACCCACTACTTTCACTCACCTTTTCGGACATGAAGCCAAGTCCATGAAACTGCGGGTCCAGGGCACATGCCACACACAGGACTTTATTCACAACTGGCTTATCATACCAGCTGCTCAAGTTGTACCTCATCATCGTCTTCACCTCCTTTAAGATGGGCGAGTCTCCCGGGCGGGTAACAAGATGGCGGGTGACCAGGCCTGTGAGAATGGGCTTTACCAAAGACAGACGAGGGAAGTCCTCTTTGGCCAAAGTCTGGCATGCCACATCTAAAGGCTTAAGAACTAAACACAAATCTTCAATCACTCTCCATTCAGTGCGAAGAGATGGACCTGCTGAGGTGGCGTTTGCAGATGAGGTAGAGTCAAAACCAGGTTCGTCTTTAAGCTCTTTTGTTATGTCCCGCACAAGGCTTTTATGTTTTAGAAGTGTGTTAAGAAGTACATAGAGTTTATTCCAAGCGGGGCGACTATGGGCCCATAACTTTACCTCCACCTGCTCCTCTTTGGTCATGGCCTGCAACAGTTTCTCAGCATAGTCTTCAATGAGGCCTCCGCCTTGTGTTGGCTGCCCAAATATGGTTGACAGAATATTTTGAAATTGAATCAGGACCTTTGAGACGCCACTGTGTGACATTAGCTCATCAATACAGCTTTGCACTGCCGAGAAGAAACACGGGATGGAGGGAAGCTTGATGTTTTGACTTTGGTCTGCTTGACTTTCCTTCGATGAAGCTTCATCCTTTTCAAGAAATGTTGTGGAGTTTGGATGCGAGTTGCCCACTAATGGTTCCCCAACATTTTCACTTATGACTGGCACGGCCCTGATTTCATTCCACCCCTCCCCTCCCAACACGCTCAAATTGGCTCGAGATATCCCCCACTCTTCAGCCATGGCTCTCACTTGGTTCTCCACGGCTTTGAGGTTTAACCTGGCCTTGGCAACTTTCTGAGTGGACAAGGCTTTATTATGAGGAATAAAGTTTGAGTCGATGTAGTGAGCCCAAAGAGAGAGGTACATTTCAGTGTTGCCCTGCCAAGTGTGAAACCACAAATCTACGCTAAAGTTAACCAAATGCGGGACGCCTTTCCCGCGCCCGCATCGTTCAGCCTCTAGAGGAGCTGTGTAGTCTGGCGTTTCTGCTTTTGCCCGCAGCATTTGTACCACGGTGCATTTGTTTCTTGTGTGCAATTCTCGGAGTAAGTATTCAAGCTGGTTTTGTGAAGGCAAGTCTTTGTTGAAGGGTAAAAGATTTTGGATTAAGTGTTTAAAACCATCCCCTTCAACAATAGCAGGAGGCTGGAGGTCCATAATAAGAAAATGTATAATGTTGTCCGTCACGTTTGAAGATGGTGCTGGTGGGGCTGGACGCTGACCTGCAAAAAAGGTGGAAAAAAATCATCAAAGATCATTTTTAATGGAGAACTTTCTGCTCATCATGGCCAACAGTAATGATGACAAGAGTGGTGGTTAAGGGTTAAGTCATAGGCTAGCTCTGACTGACCAAACAAACTACCTGGAGCATTTCTTTTTTATCTGGGTGTCAAAGTGAGATCATACAAAGCTTGTGATGTAAAAACAGCGAGCTCCATACGTGTCTTCAAGTGATAAATACCATGTCTTCCGCGTTGTAACCTGATTTTGCCCCTGGGTCGTTTCTGTCAAACCGTTTGCATCTATTAAATGCCTCACCGATAGGAATTTGTGCAGCTTTCCGCCTGATGACAGCAATAGCCTTAGCTTGGCTTGCTGCTTCAAATTCATCCCACACATCATCGCGATGACAGCATCTTAGATGATTGATCAGATTTGTTGTGTTGAACCGCTGGACGTTTTTGCCTCCTCGTGAAACCTCTGCAGAACATACGTCACACACTGCATAGCACACGTCTCTCTTCGACACAGTAAAGAAAGCCCAGGCTGGAGACTGCAGCGCCATGTTTACAGACGACGCAGCACTTTAACGTCACAAACGCGACAGCAGCTCGCAGTGGTGACGGGCTATGGGCGGGGCTATGAGCGGGGCTGAGAGGTGTGATTAATAAGATTTGTTGAATCTAACTTGAGTTTATTACTATACTATTGAATATTCAAGATCGTCACCGTCACCACAACCACAACCACCACCACAACCACCACCACCACAACTACAACAACATCCGCAGCAGCAGCATCGTGCAAATACCCCAAATTACCATCAAACGTGAGCACCATGGTTATAAAATCTGAATATATAAACAGTGCATTGAGATTTTTTTGGACTGGCTTACATGGCGTGTGAGATGTTTTGTAGTTTTGAATATATTGCAAGTCTACAGTATTGTTAAGTAATTGTTAGTATTGTAAGTTATTTGTCCTTTTGGTCTAAACTTTCAAAATGACCCGCGTTGCAAATCGGAGGTGAGAGTACAATTGCCAACCTCCTCATACCTTTGGTGTCACACGCGGGACTCGCAGCCCCAGATGAGTCCGAATGATCCGACTTCTCCGTCTTGATGATTTTAGCCACAAATGTCGGAGTAGAGTCGAGCTCTTCCACGGCGGTCACATCGTGCTTTCTCTTCAAGTGGTAAATGAGATTAGTTGTGCTGCCGCCTTTGTACTTCAGCGGATTATTACATAAAATACAGATGGCAAAGGTCTTGTCAAGTTGCCCGTCGTTCATGTAAAACCCGAAGTATTGCCAAACCTTCGACCTGAAGTGCTGCGGAGAGAAGAGCTCTATCGGTTCAACCTTCGCCATGTGTCTCGGGACTCTCCAACAAAGATAAAAAACCGGAATCCGAAAAGTCCCAAGATGTTGGATTATTAAATCGTCGAGATGTCAGTAAAACCTGTGTTCGGATTCACTTGAATTCATTAAAGTTGCAACAAGTGAAACTTTGGGTCGTTTCGGTTCGAATGTGCATCGACCCCGAGCATTCATGAACAGACCCTTCTCCCCCTCTCGGGCACGAGCAACTCGCCGCGCGGACCGATGCGCGTAACAGCTGTAGTTAAAGAACAATACCTCTAATGGGCTCTAGTCTAGACACTTACCACTTGCCGAAATAGAGGCGTATAGTATTTAGTAGTTCAAGAGTTTACGCTTTCTTCTGGTCTTTTATAAATAAGGAACACAATTGAATGCATGCCGATTATATAAGCTTAATTACTATGCAACAATTGAACCGTGTCTTGAGAGATGGTCTGTTTGTTGTCCACCTACTACCAATAAACAGGTAGGTCCTACCTGGTGGGCAGAGTAGCCAATAATGTTACTCAAGTAAGAGTACCGTTACTTCAATAATGTTACTCAAGTAAAAAAGAATAATAATTACTTGAGTAAGAGTAGAAAAGTACTGAGTGAAAAAAATAATCAAGTCCTGAGTAACTGTTTGAGCGTAATGTCAGATTATTTGTTTAATTTTGTGGTAATCTGGCAAAAAAATTAAAAGATAATAAACAGATTTTGATATTTTCAAAAGATAAACTAAAAAAGTAAATAATATTTTCCTATACATACATAAAGCATAAAAGGTGGGTAAAAGTACTCTTACTCTTTCTAGATTTAATTTTCATTTACAGTTACTTCAAAATATTATTACTTAAGTAAAAGTAAAAAAGCATTGTGCAGTAAAGCTACTCTATGGAGTACAATTTATTTCAAAAGTTACTCAAGTAAATGTAACCGAGTAAATGTAACTGAGTAAATGTAACTGAGTACTACCCACCTCTGGTAATAAAATACAGCAATTAAAATGCATAAACTAAAACCACAAGTGCACATGGGATCACACAGGGGGGGTCTGGGGCAGTAATAGTCTGATAACTGAGATAAATAATGATACATTTTACTGCACCTGCACTTGACCGCTCCCTGCTCGTCTCTCGTGGTCGAATGTGATGCTTATTGATCAGGTGACTCTGGACTTCTCCGTCTCCACAGCCCACTCGATCGCCACAAAGTTTACATATCGCAGTGTTCTTGT
>JAVQKC010195764.1:0-10589 GCA_036025475.1 Philypnodon macrostomus | reverse complement strand
TAAACAAATAATCTGACATTACGCTCAAACAGTTCCTCAGGACTTGAGTAGTTTTTTCACCAGTACTTTTCTACTCTTACTCCAGTAATTATGTGAATGAGTACTTTTTATTTTTTACTTGAGTAACAATATTTTGATACTTGATAATCGATATATTGCACCTACGATATATCCCATTATTACAAATTCAGCAGCCTGCCATATCAACAATAATGATGAATATTGTGTCCAGCCCTTAGAGTGCACATTGATTCTGGTGTAAACACTATTCGTCTTAATGACTGACCCGGTCTGACATGGTGTCCCAGTCCCGTGACGTGAGAGACTCCAGGGAGCCTTTGTAAGAGTTGATGCCCAGGCGGGTGGTCTCCCAGCGGGGTCGGGATCCATTCTCGCCCCCTGCTGTCCCGCCGCTGAGGTCTTGGTCTCTGCTCACACCATTGGTTTTTGGGTCATTGTTGAGAAAGAGCTGGTATTTGGGGTTCTGGGTGGTGGACACGGGTCGTGGTGTCACAGGCTCATCATCAGCACCGTTATTCAGTTTAGACGAGTCAAATTCGGATTCCTACAAAAGTCACAAAAACACAAAGAAAAACTGAGCCACAGGTCCAGAACCATGAAAAGAATCATGACATAAAATAATCAGGTGGAAAAATGAGGTCAAAATAATAATCACAATTTGTAGAAGAATGCAATAAATATAATATATATAAAAGTGCTTTTAAAGGTGATGTCTGTCAAAAATACATTTTAAAACATGCTTTATCTGACCCTGTTCTATGATGTAAAGTAGGTCATAATTATCATTTTACTTCAGTAAAATGGCCTCTACAGAAACATCAAATCAGACGTTGTGGGTTACCACTTTGACCATTAGTAGTCGAGTTTTACTTTAGTCCCTCCCCTGGCCTCTACAGCAACATCAAATCAGACGTTGTGGGTTCCCACTTTGACCAATAGTAGTCGAGTTTTACTTTAGTCCCTCCCCTGGCCTCTACAGACTACAGACAATCTACATTTTTTTTTTACTTCACCGACTAAGCACAGTTATTTAGATATTTCTCAGCTTTAGACAAAATGAGCAACATAAAATCAATTTCTAACAAACATTATCCAATCATAGGACAGCCGATATTATTTCCCATTCAACACACATGATCATTGTAAAATTCAGTGATTATTGAGCTGTCCATTTATTTAATAATTATTTTATTTTTTAAAGCTCAAGATTTGTGTCTCAAACAGCAGCCAGCTTTAATTGCTGATTTCTAGAATGTGATTATGCCATACCTTTAGATGGCTCAAAAATATGAATGATTGTACATTGGTCAAGCACAAATCAATGGATCCATGCATTCTTCATGTTGATTTGGGCTCTCATGCAGGTTTGCGTATATTTGAACTCTTACCGAGCCTACTCCTGAATCTTGCCCAGTGTTAATTAGTTTTTTGCTGATGGTGGTTTTGTCTTGGTTTGCACTGCCCTCTAGTGGACAGTCGATCCTTGCACTGATCTGGCTTCTGCCTTTAGATTGAGAGGAGCTCTGTCCTGGACTCGGAGGTGGGACAATGACGATACTGGGGAGGGGGTTGTCTACTGAAACGTGGGACTGGACAGGTGGATAGGTTTTAGTGGAGAACTGGCTGATGAGGTCCTTAACGCTGCTGCTCCGCTGTAGGTTGGAGGAGCGGGACAGCACTGGTTTGTAGTAAATAGCTTTAAACATGTGGTCTTCTTTGTCTTTGCTGCTGGAGCTCAGAGAACACGACTCTGGCTTTTCCTGAAAACAATACAGCATTGCCCCCAGTGATAAGTTAGGCTTAATACACCTGTCTGGGATATAGAGTGCTCTTATTTTTGCTTTTCTAGACACACTTTATGGATTCATGGATTATTCATTTACTCCTCAGTCACACACAGGGGTGGAAGCCTGGATGCCTACGGTCCCTCCTGACCAGCACACTAACACATTCATACCCGGAGTGAAGTGTCTTGCCCAGGGACACAAAAGTAGTCAACAAAATGCGGCTAAATATAAACAATCAATACTTTTAGTTGGTTCTATAACATTTTGGACAAATGGCACCAGCCCCGTGTTAGCTCAGGGCTAAGGACCACATACTGAGCAGGCTGCCCGGAGACAAATGCTGCTGCCATTAATTGGTGCTTCATGATGACACCACACAGATTATTGTTGCATATTTCATGATCTGTTGGCACGGCTTAAAAGCAGCTGCACAGTGTTTCCAAGGCAAACAGGACACATGGGACTGGGTCATTTAAAACAGCTAACACAAACACGGAAGTAAAAACTGGTATTGTTAAAAACCATCAGGGTGGGTATAAGGCATATAGGCACATAAAGGGGACAATGCCCAATATGATCTTGCAGAGACAGTAAGATCTTACAAAGATGACATGATTCTGAGGGAGGTATGTTGCTATGATATGTTCTGTATATGTATATGTATATTTTGGTGTGTTCCTCACTGATGTGTGGACCCACAGTGCAGTACAGTGTGACAGCTGTGTGTTGTTGTGCGTGTTGTGAGTGTATTTAAGCGTCACATGTTAAAGTTTGTTGACACTTTGACAGTTGCTAGCTGAGAGACAGACAGAGCAGATGAGCAGCCAGATGTTTGCTGTGTCTTTGTCTCAGTGCGTCTCTGAGACTGACAACAGCTGGACTCCTGCCAGACTCACCACAGCACACACACACACATATGGACACTACTGTACTCCACAAACTGGGTGTGTGCACGGGGATTCACTAGTGTTTAGTAACACTTTTGTAATTTCAGTATCCACACACAGGATCCAAAGACAAAAGTCAATCTTCTGTCCACCTACACACACACACACACACACACACACACACCCCCACACACGAGCACACACGCACACACAAGCACACACACACACACACGCACACACACACACGCACACACACTGTAGTGAGTCGACTGTGGTGAGAAATGCCTCAAAGAATGTACCATGTTGTTGTATTCACACTCGGTCTTCTCCTGCATACACTGCTCACTCACTCCTTTGGACAAGGCCTCTTGTGACCTGAAATACAAAAACACACATGCTTAAAGCTCTATATAAAAGTGGAATAATAATAATTCTAGGTGCATTATTTGCTGAATATACCGGAGTATTTTCTCAGTGAACGTTTGTAGTTGTTGTGTCTCGTGTTTGTATCTCTTCAGATCCTGGGTCAAAAGGTCATAGAGTGCACTCAGTGCGTCTCTCTGGAAAAGCAGCCTCTCCAACTGGACTAAACACTCGCTGATGGACAACTGGACTCCCTGGTGGGCCCACAGGTCCTGCAAACCATGGTCAAGATGGTTTATATTAGAAACACTTTTTGTGGTGTGAATACATTCAGTTTATAGATGTGTCATTATCATTATCATTCTGTGTCACAAATGATCTAAAATATATTTCCATCTCAAATGAATAAACTCAGTGAGAGTTACCTACAGCCAAACTGTGTATTGTGTTGTGGTTGAGTCTCCTCTTCTGTTGTAGCTCACTCAGTTCAGAGTTAAGCTGATGCTGCCGAGAGTTGATCTCAGACAATCTGAAATCACACATTGAGTCATTAGGTTTAGCGCAGACCTGCACTAACCCAATATAACCTTACTGTGGACCTTAAAGGAGGTTCCAAGAGTATATAAGTGTTTGGGTTTTCCCAAAATATTACCGAAGGTAAAATAATGATTTTGAAGTTAAATTATAGCTTTTGCGTTAAGGCTGTTGTGTGTGGGTGGACATGCACTACTCTGTGCAGCCACTGGGGGGTGCAAAGCCTCTGCCACAGAGGCTTATGAAGTGCTAAACAAGTGTTTTGTTTGTGCAGAAGAAGAGGCTGACTGATGAGTGAGAGTGAATAAATTACATTTCTTTTAATGAGTGCAGGGCTTCTGGAAATCTGCAACAAAATCATCAATTCAGACGTGTTTTACCAACTACTACTGTTCATAAAACCACATCTGTCAATCACATGACATTACCTTTCTCTGTGTTCTGTGTCGTACTGCACATACAACCATTTCACTTTGTAAATAGAAACATATCTGCAATGCTTATAAGTCAGATTTTGTGGATTTTCAAATGAAGAGAGAGCGAATATAAGATAAACAAGGCCTGCCAATTTACAGAGCTTTTATCATTAAGTTTAACTGTATAATGTACTAGTGTATATTATATAATGTACTAGTATATATTATCACATTATTTTCAGTACAAACAGATATCACGCTGTTAGTAGTGTTAGATAATGATAATAAAAAACTCATATGCGGGAAATCCGAGATTGCTGGAGATTTGTCTGATACTATTCTTTTATGTATTTAAACATATATTTTAAATCTAACTGTGCATTTAACACATCACCTTAACGACATTATTGTAGGGGACTGCTGGTAGCCTATATAAGTGCATTATGGGAAGACAAAGTTTCTCCATTTGTGTCAGCTGTCAATCACGAGGCAGTAATTAGCAGAGAATTTCACGTGCACAGGGGCGTGCACGAGAGGCCAGCTGTCAGCTCAGTGTGATCCATGTGAGTACTTACATATGAGACTGTGGGCGGGCTCTACGCACATCACCCACAGCTCATAATTATCGCATCTGACTGTATGGAGATCATTCACGTTCTCTATATATACGGGGGAATATTTATGGAAATACAACAGCATATAGACCGCTTTTACCCCAGGAATGTGTAGGATCTTCAGAAAAGCCATATCTGTTATTTGGATGTAGAAAATAAGGTGATGATTGTAAGGGCCCAGCAATAATAATAAAGAGGCCTATCTCAGCAACTGTGGGCCTTAGGTGGGGTACAGCCTGGACTAGGGGTGGGTGACTTATTTTGCCCTACACAGAAGATACATTTTTAACTACAAATTCAATGTACATCCAATCCAATGTTAATACTCTTTGTATTTATTGTTTTATTATTAATATGAACATGGGCATTGTTACAGTCAAAGTGATGGTGAAGAGCAGAGCATAAATTAAGTATTGTCAGATTAGCAGAACGTCACATCATACTTTTTCATACACTGAAACAGAGACACACTTACAGACAAATATTCACTCTCACATTCACTAGTGGCAATTAGATTCACCAATTCCCAAATGTAACTGGACCCACAGTTAGAGGAGGACGTGCAGACACCACACAGAAAGGACTCATGGTGGTGAGTCCTGGACCTGTTTGTGGGTTTCAACTGGGTTCTCCCAAAAACAACACACAGCTGGGTACATCCTGACCAAGATCCTGCACTGTGGCTCTCCACTGCTCCTGACAGGTTGCCCCAGAGGCATTGAGAGATGGGTCAATAAAGTCTTACCTAAAGAGTGTATCGCTGTGATTCGGTGATATACTGTATAACCAGATGGATTGGATGTCTTGTATGGACAGAATTATATAGAAGAGTTTGCCTTAAAAACATTGTGAGAAAGTGAGACTTAGTTCAGCGTTTGTATGAGCTGTGTATAATCCCAGGCCAAACACAATCATCTTTTTCTTTGTTTCTGAATGTACCTCAGTTTCTCTCCAAATCCCTCTCAAAAAAGCTTAGGAGCTGGCATTCCCAACATAATCCCGGAAAAATTAAATGAGTTATTGTAACAGGAATACAGAGCAGGCAAGTAGACCACAATACCAAAATGGCACTTTAATTGATGGGTTGCACACCATTCTATAGCCCTATACATGTTAATGGGAGATGGGGGGCAGGAAAATGACAGTTCATCTGCAGATTTTGTGTGTGAGTTGTAAAATGGACCTGGTCACTAATAAAAATGACCAGATATGGATTTTCTTGGAGGGATATTCCTGAAAAATCCCATAGAGTTAATACAGAATTCCTGCCCCCATCATCACACTCTAGAACCTGCAACCGAGCAATACCATGATATTCTTCAGTTGGTATAAGTAAATACATATATTCGCAGTAATTTATCCTCATTCATCCTAGCAAGGAAGCTTCATTCACCCCACAACAACTGATTTAAGATCACACTGCTTCTGGTGCCCCTTAGTGCATTTCAGCTATAATTGCCCCACAGAAGAGTCTACTAGAGGCAGTAAATTTGGACTGAAATTTGCTCTGTATTCTAAATTACTAACTAAATTATAATTGTATTTTTCTTCAGGTTTTCTGTTTCTTCCCACCCTTTTCTCACCATATGTTAGAAACTGTAGCCAATATGTAATGATGGCAACAAAGCTGGATTTGACTGCTGTTGTGTTGATATTTGTTTGCTTAGCATGTTAGCTTTGTTGTAAGCGGGTGATCCTGTTGGACACGCGGTTCTCCAATGCTACCACATGCTTGTTCATAAAACCTCAATGCACAAAAGTTTGGGCCAGTAAAGAGCTTGCAATGTGTGCATAGGGAAGATAACAGTGAGGCTCCATGTTAAAGATGCACTATGTAACATTTCACTGTTTTGGTCACATTTCTCCTTCACAGAGCGCCCCCTACAGTCTCACAGAATAGCACTGTCCACAGAAAAAACACAAAGAATATAGACTTTATATGTAGACTCTAGCCGATCATAAAGCTACTGTTCAACACAAAAACACCAGGTCTGCGTTAGTTTGGCATCTCTCTGTAAAAGCCTGTTTAAAAGCTTTTGACGAGACATGTGACTTCCACGGACATTCATCCGAGCAAGGAAGCTTCATTCACCCCACAACAACTCATTTTTAAAAATCTTAAACACATCTTTTTCCACCCTCACCTGTTGTCACTTGGCTCCATATGTGGGTAGAGTAGACAATAATTTGACTCAAGTAAAGGTATTGTTACTTCAAAATAATGTTACTCAAGTGAATAAAAGTACTCATCCAAATGATAACGCAAGTAAAAAAAAAAGTACTGGGTGGATAATAATAGACGTAATTTTTATCAGATGGACAAAAGTTTAAAAAATGAAGAGCAAATTCCTGTTTTGCAAATATATATATATATAAAAAAAAATACATAAATATATAAATACATAAATAAATAAAAAATAATAAAAATAATAAAAATAAATAAATAAATAAAGGCTAAACATACAGAGGCGGGTGAAAGTATTCTTACTCAAGTACCAAACTGTTATTCAACTAAGAGTACTGTTGCTACAAAAGTACAAAAATGATAATAAAAAACACTCTTAGAAGTAGAATTTATCCAAAAAGTAATAGTAACCGATTAAAAGTGCTTCATTTCTACCCCCTCTGCTGGGCTCCATAGCTGTTCACTTGCTGAGACTTACTGTGAGTGGATGTGGCTCAGTTCTTGTTGGGTTTTACTCTGCAGCTGCTGGAGGTCAAATGTGAGCTTGTCACAGTTCGCGGCCAACCTCGTCAGCCCTCCGTCGTTAGGCCCACTCTGTGTAGAAGCAATACAGGCTTTGTCAAATCTCTTCATCAATTACACACTTGGTTTACGGTTTCATTTTCTTAAATTAAATTAATTAAAACAAGCCTTTTCTGATCTGATTTCTACTTTAGTCCCTCCCCTGGTCTCTACAGCAACTTCAGATCAGACTCTGGGTTACCACTTTGACCAATAGTAGTTGAGTTTTACTTTAGTCCCTCCCCTGGCCTCTACAGCAACATCAGATCAGACTTTGAGGGTTACTACTTCGACCAATAGTAGTTGAGTTTTACTTTAGTCCCTCCCCTGGCCTCTCCAGCAACATCAGATCAGATTTTGAGGGTTTCCACTTCGACCAATAGTAGATGAGTTTTACTTTAGTCCCTCCCCCTGACCTTACTTACTTTACATCATAGAACAGGGTCAGCTAGTCCATGTAAACATTTTTTATTTTTAACTTTTTCTTATTTTAGAAAATGACGGTCTAAGCAGCTAATGGTGTAAATCAGACATGTCCAAAGCATGGCCCGGGGACCAGTCATGGCGCAATTTAATTTAGCCCTCAGCTTCAAAATTGAAATGCATTGCATTTGGCCCTGTAGCAACTTTAGCACTATTTAAGCAGCTTGTAATGTTATTTCTGTGGATTTCAAACAAGTTCTACTTTCCTGTTCTAGTTAGTTAGTTAGTTAGTTAGTTAGTTAGTTAGTTAGTTAGTTAGTTAGTTAGTTAGTTAGTTAGTTAGTTACATATACAGTAAAAAATTATACAAAAAATATTTCCAGACTCGAAAGGTATGTTATTTTGACCGGTGTGATTGGCCCTGGCACATTCTAGAATTTTTGTATTTTTTTGAGGACGGCCGAATTAAAAAGTGAAAAAAAAGTCAGAATTCTTTAATCCCAGAGTCTTTAATCTCAGAATTTTGATTTCAATGTCAGAATTTAACCCTCAAATGTTTTTTATTTATTTACAATGGCCCTAATCCTCTTCCGTACCTTCATGACAAAAGTTTGGACAGAAAAACAAACAGCCAGTTCATGTCTGTCCTTGTCTGTCCATCACCAGAGCAGACAAGAACATAACAACTGATCTGAATAAAACATGAATGAACATGAATTATTACGGTGACTGGTGATTGTTTGCTTTTTGCTCAGCTCCAGACTTCAGCCAAGTTTCAGTTTCTCTGTGATATGATGTTTTTTCCACGTCTGAGTGTGCGTCTGGCTTCACTATTGTGCAGAAAGCCTTCATAATGACTTCTGTATTACTGAGTGTTTGTAGAGGATTTGATTCATGAATGTCTGTTATTAATTTGTCTGGGCCTCTACAAAACACCAGTGGCAACACTTAAAACAGAAATACAACCCCCTTCAATATGAACCAGGGCGGTTTCACGTGTGACCACAGGTAAACTGTTTTATTCAACCTTTATGGATGGCGTTTTAAAAAGCTAAATGCACTTCCTCAGCATCATTACATCAATGATACATAAATGTGTATGAATAAACGTGAGTGATTCTTTTATAACGTAAAGCTTGATTCTAGATAATGTATTGACCAATCAGAGCGCCACTGTCCTGTGGAGGTGTGTGATTGGTTAAAAAACACGGCTCCAAAACACAAAGCTCAGAGGGTCTCAAAGTCAATTTTTTTTCATCAGATGACTTCTGCTATTCTATATTTTTGACTGAAAAATACATTTTGCTTAAAGTGGAACTAAACACCTGGTTCAGATCCATAGTAAACCCACAGACAGAATGCTTCACAAAAGGGCAGTGCCTGGTGGAGACAGACAGAGGTGAGATGTTCTCAAATCAACCTCCTGATTCACTACAGGTGTGTCTAAATATGACAATCAGAGCCTGAGGACCTGTGACGTAGACATTACGTTTAACCTGAAGGGTGTTTAACCTGAAGGGTGTTCATTTTGTTTCATGGTTAATAACTTTTTGAGACGCATACATGTGTTCTGGGTGACGGGACCTGGACCATCACGTCAGAACACGTCTTCAAATTGACACAAACCTCAGTATAATTTACATTTCAACACAAACATGTCTGATTCTTCTCAACAGATCAGTATAGATTCAACACTAGGTTTCAATAATAACTCAAAAACACTTGGATGTAAAGTGTGAACCATGTGCCACTCCAGGCTGTGAGTCAGTTTGGCAGAACACTCACTCCTCCGACTGACTCATCCTCACAACAGACTTTTCACTTTCACTTTTCCACAGATTTTCCTTCATTACAAAATCCCAGTCTTCATGTGTCCGTACCTGCAGTGAGTGTGCGTGAGGAGGCAGGAGCAGTTGAAGTTTGTCACCGATGAGCTGCCGTAGTTTGTTCACTGAAGCAGGAGGATCCTCCGAGATGCTCTGGTCTTCTGCAGACTGCACAGAGGATTGAAGTTACATATTGTTCTTAATACAATGTCATTGGTTTGTTTGTTTGTTAGGGCTGCACAGTTAATCACAATTGAATATGAATCACAATTTCAGAAATCCTGTCATTTCTTAGAATATTCCCTTCTCCGCTCTGTGTTGGTTTCAAACACAAATCTAACCACAATCAAAATAATAATCGCTATTAGATATTTTTGGAAAATCCTGCCCACACTATTGTTTATGTTTCAAACAATATTAAAAAGTGTGTATGTAGAGCCCTCCCTCTTCTGAGTCTGTGGACACCCACACGTCATACATGTCACAATAGAACCTTTGACCTCATTTCCACAGAAGAGATTCAGAACAGACAAGAGCAGACAAGGTCAATACGACGATGTTCCACAAACAGAGGTGGTAGAGTAGCCAATAATTTGACTCAAGTAAGAGTACCGTTAATTCCAAATAATGTTACTCAAGTAAAAGTCAAAAGTATTGTGCAATAAAGCTACTCTATACTCTCTAGACTCATTCACATAATTACTGGAGTAAGAGTAGAAAAGTACTGGTGAAAAAACTACTCAAGTCCTGAGACTGTTTGAGAGTAGTGTCAGATTATTTGTTTAATTTTGTCTTAAAAATAAAATTAATAATAATAAACAGATTTTGATATTTTCAAAAGATAAACTAAAAACAATATTTTCAAAAATTAAGGCACAAGGAACAGAATTTCACATCATCACATTTTTCACATAAAGCTGTTCTTACATGACACACAGAGGTGGTAAAAGTACTCTTACTCTTTCTAGATTT
>JAVQKC010195763.1:0-14821 GCA_036025475.1 Philypnodon macrostomus | reverse complement strand
GACACTCTACAATTGCCTCTCTGATTTGTTTAACGTGCCGTCACTCATGCCTTTAGTAGGCGGGACCTGCGCACGCCGTTTCTCCTTCTGACAAACATGGCGATACGGGAGCTATCGTCGCTGGAGAAGTATTTAGGACTGAAAAAGCCCAACAAGTACACTACACAGGGGGACAAAAAGGTGATGTTGTTGTGCATTTGTGTCTAAACTTTGATTGAACGGAAAGGAAAAATAGATATGAGCCGCTGTAAGGTGGCACATGCTACAGACAGCTAAGGTAACACGGAACTGAATGGTAATTTGTATCCTTTTTTATGGTTTCTCAAGTCATTATTGCCATGTGATAAGACTTCGTTGGAAGCACTACAAGCGCGTGTCTTTCGCTAGTAATTGTCAGTTAATAGATCAAATGTCAGAGGCTTTATTTTATTAACTCAGCACAATAGAAATAGCACCGAGCTTTGCGCATGCGCTCTCAATCAGCGAGTGGCACACAAATCCAGGAAAGCTCTCAGTAAATTACGAAAGAGGAGCAGTTTTGTTATGACATTGTCCTACAGATTTGAGCATTTAAAGATTATATGTTCATTACAAAACTGTATATTGTACCCTGCTCTAGCTTCATAAACTAGTCATTTCAATGTATATTTCAAGAGCTGGATTCAAATTATGTTCATTATAACAGTTTGCTAATTTAACTAATAAATAAACATTTTTTTCTCCAGGTCCCTGTCTTACAAAGTAATACTGGTTCAGTGGTGGGGCTGGTGACTGTAGCCTGTCATTTGGTGAGAGAGGCCAAGCGTTCTGAGCTGCTGGGCGACAGTGCAGAGAGCAGAGCAGTGGTGCAGCAGTGGTTAGAATACAGAGTCACTAAACTAGACGGCTGCAGCAGAGAAGACATCAGGACTGTCCTAAAGGTACAACCCCAGAACTCACTCCTACTGATGAGATCCAACTCATCACCCAACACCGTCTATTATTGACACAAGGTTTATATTTTACCCTGTCATATAGATACAAGCGTGAGACACACAAAGTCTGTTTTATACTCTTCTAAACTTCACTGCCTGTGCCTGTTGTATAAGAGACCCGCTCTCACTGATGTATGCCCCTACAGTGACATGGCCACAGACGGCAGAGAAAAGCACTTTAATGTGCCTGACGCCAGTCAGTGTGAAATGGATCAGCAGCTACTGGTGAGCCTGTCTGGACGCTGGGCGCCTCGTGGCAGTGTCCTGTCAGCGGGACATGTGTGTTTGTGCTCTTCACAGCATCACACACTGTTGTGGTATGACTGAGGAGTCCTGCTGGGCAGCAGCATGTTATCTGGACAGGCCTCTTAAATATTTTAATGGTGCCACTTACAGAAGGAAGTCGCCCTGAGCGTCCGGCGCTGGTGCCCAGTGGCCCCCTGTCCTGTCCCGCTGCTTTAGCTGCATCCTTAACACTGTTTTTAAACAGGCCAGTCAAACCCCATTAAAACATCAGAGAATACAACTGTCATCTACAAGTCTTAACTTTCTGACCCTTAAGAACATTAGTCTTTGTGTCTTTTATGCTTAACCCAAGAGCTTGGTTTGGGAGCACAACTCAGCAGTTTTATTAAATAAAGTATCATTTTTACACCCTGGAGTTCTGTCTTGGTACAAGATGTAAATGTGTATTGTCTCATACTTTGAGGCCTGTGTTAAGCAGTGCACAGTGAGGCATGGGCAGGTAGAGTCCAGTTATAGAGCTCTTTGAGCGGTCTGGAGCCAGAAGGAGAGCTGCCTCTTGTCTGATGCATGACTGGGCTTTAGCTCCATAGCTGTAGGCAAAGAAAAGCAAGGATCTGATTGTTGAAAGAGGAAGTCTGCAGTCTTCATGCCTTGTTTGGCATCACCCACTCTTGCAGCACAATAACTCCATTTGCCCTGAAGAAGCTCTATGTGCGTGGAGTGTTCCTTCACACAATGTACAAGTGCTAAAGATGGTCCCTTCCCCTGGGACCAGCAGTGCCATGCAAGGCTTTGTACACAGACACGGGCTGAAGGAAACATGCATCAACTGCCTGAGTTTAGGACAGCTTAATTTGATTTGTAGGCGAGAGTTATAGTCATTTGGTAAGAATAAACGGACCGTTTTGTCCAGCATCTGTGCTAAGTCTCTGCTCATGAGCAGACGCTGTCCCCCCAGGTTACGTATTATTCACATCCATAGAACACAGTACACGTACATGCAACCTGGGATACCTCACCATCACATAATGTATATAGGTTAGCTCTCTGAGGCTTGTATTGTATGTTGTGTATTGTATGTAAGTACGTAATTAAAAAAAAAATCATACCTTATCTACGAATCTCAATAATTTTATTTCAGTAATCTATACATATTTTTTTTCTTTGCAGGAGCTTAACATCTACCTAGAAGACAAGGTCTACTTCGCGGGCAACCAGTTCACATTAGCGGATATTCTAATGTATTTTGGGATGCATCCACTCATTGTAAGTTTAAAAAATTATATATTTCATATACTTATTCAATGTTTTGATATCTGCATACTTGTGATTTTGTGAGCCAAATATTTTGTACTGTATCGGTCCAAGAGTGTTCCCATCACCACTGAACAAGGTCTTATCATCCCTCTATGCTTTGATCCAATTTCATTTCTCTAGCAACACTGAGTTAACTTACACCACAACTTTAATAGGCAATTTGTCACAGTGCATCACACACAATTAGACCAGTCATATGGCCAAAGGGCAGCAAGTACGGCCATAAATGCACGGTTTATAAACACATTCTCACTACTCTTCACAGGAATAAAATGATGTGGCACAAAGTGATATCTTGAGCATCCGACCAGGGACAAGTGAATTTGCTACGCCTTCCAGGATGAAAAAGTCAGCTCTGAATCTTGTAAAGACAGACAGAGGCAAAGATCACATGTTGTAATCAGTCAGCGGTTGTGGCAGCGATGGAAGTGTGCCCTGTGCCACCAGGCAGAGCAGCGTCACTTCAGTTTGTGATCAGTGTAGTTTTTAACCTCGGGGGGGGCATAGGTCAGATGTCGCAGCCCTCAACCCCTGACTGCCCTGTTGTTCAATTTGTCAAAAACAAAACGCAAGCATTGAACTTGACTGATGCTAGAACTGATTTAGGGTAAGGGCCTAATTAAGTAAAATGTTTATATCTAGACAAGAGTAACTTATTTAACTTCTTCAAGTTCATTTTGGGGTTGGGCAATGTGCAATAACTATACTGTGCTCCAGTGGTGTTGGCAATATAGGACGGTGATGACTTGTGTGTACTTATTTTGTGTTTTTCGGACAGAAATCTGATCTATCATTGACATTTTTCTCAGTATATATTAACTAGCCTTTATTTTTCCAGTTGGACATGTCCATCCAGGAGAGGGAGCAGTACGTAAACGTGACTCGATGGTTCGATCATATCCAGCTCTCCCCCGGCGTCCGACATCACCTCCCTCCAGTACCTGTGCTTAGAAACAGAATCTACACAAGCAGGCACCACTAAGACTCAGCTCAATACATGCATCCTCGTCAGCTTTAAGAGCCACACTAAAATTAACTCACCCATGATTACGTTCAGATAAACCTGCCTTAGTTGTCATATCATTTCGTACTTATTTGCCGTAACATTCTTGAGGAGAAGTTTATAATCTAATGTATAAGGGAATATGTGTAACAAACGTGTTAAAACATCTATTGCTAAACTGAAAGGTCATTATCACTAGTTATTTCAGCAATGTCTTATTTTTTGATAACTTGATACAGGATAACTACAATAATGTTTTAAAAAGTATTTTGTGTATTCAGTTCTGATACATTTTGGATGACTATTTAATTCTTTATAGTCAATATTTGAGGAACAGTATTTGCCATTCGTAACATCGCTCCTGCTTCTCCAATTTATAGACCCCCAATTACAGAGTACTGAATTATCTTTTAATTATTTTTGCGTGTATTTGTGTCTAAATGGTTTGTATGGTTTGACAATGTGCTGCCAACTGGATTAAATTAACTAAAAAGTTATTCATCTTTGTTTATTTTTTTTGCATGCAAACAAAAGAGGCAGACCAACACACAGTTCCTTCACGTTGAGTCTGCATGTCCTCCCCGTGTTACTGTGTGATGTTTCAGCTTCTTTTCACCTTCCAAAGACATGCATGTGGTACTTTGTCCAGTGTATACCCTGCTTAAGTCATCTGAAACCCCTAATAGGTGCTGAGCTAAAATATATAAATCAAATGCATACTATTTTTCAAGCTAAAAAACTCTTATTACTGGCTTCCCAAATGAGTCACTTTTGTGCCGGAGGAGTTGTCTTGGTCAGTTTCAAACCAAGGTTATCATGTTTCCAGAATCGCCCATGCAACTGAACAATGTGATTTTTTTTACATTTTATTTCAAAGTCTATGTGCCTTTCCTTCCCTACTTAGTGTCCCACTCTTGCACCAGTCGTGTGGGCAGCAGCAGCAGCAGCAGCAGCAGCAGCAGTGAGCAAGCAGTTGAGCGTCAGCCCCAGAGTCACAGAGATCAGAGAGTGGCTCCAATCAGTCCCACTACCACCACCGCCACTGTTGATGCTGCAGGCCAGTCAGAGGGCAGCCAGCCTCCACCAGCTGCCACACACATCCAGCCAGGCAGCGAGGGCCAGAGCCGGGGCCCCTGGGCGACAGGCAGCCACTGTGTGTCATTTCAACAGTCGCTCTCTCCCACGGGGGCCCAGTGGAGAGAGGAGGCCATACAGGGGAGAAAAGAGCACCCACAGGCCCCAGAGATCTTTCTGTGACATGTGAACAATGATCTTTCTCCGAATAGACTTACTGCTGCTTCTGCTGCTGCTGGCATTGTGGGTGATATTAGCAACATTAGCCAGGGTTTTAGGTGTGTGAATAAACTTTGGGGATGTTAAGACAAAGAGAGTGTCATTCTTGGAAAACCACATTGGGCATCAGACAGATTTTCTTTAGATAATAATTTGAGACTTACATTCCAATTATTGTGTCTCATACAGCACAGACTACTGTTTTAACATGTGCTGGTGAAGCTTTCAGAGGTGTGGTCTGTCTTTGCTTCATTTAGTACTGTTGCCATTGGCCAATTCTGACATTCATTTAATTTAATAAGCAACAAAAATGTATTTATAAAATTGGTCAGGTATTTTTGGCTCCAGAAATGGCTAAAAAATCAACCCCGCTGTTTTTAATCACATTCAATAGATACATACATGTTCTGCAAAAGGTAAATCTGTAGAAATCAATAATAATTCATTTGAAATCGAACTGAAGCTATTGAAACCTTGATGCACTTTGGTGGATTGTTGCGTTAAATAAAGTATAAATAAAGTTGCATATGCTGAATTCAGAATTTTCATTACCAACCAGAATCTGTAACACTTCAGTTAACAATGAGTCTTACGATGAAGTATATCTGTAAGCATATAGTAGTTTTTCATCAGATAAAACCACGGTGCCAGTAAATCAAAGCGATACACAGCTCATGACCCGGACCTTGGATGTTTTTCACTGCGTTCCTCCAGGAATTTGTTTTGCTGATGAAGACAGCAGTATTGTTCGGTGAGTGGTTTTGTAAGACAGCTTGGCCTGTTTTGTGGCGAGCGCTCAGAAGATGTGAAGGGGATAAAAACAGCTTGCAGTCATCTGAGCCAGCCTTGTGACTTGATGGAGCAGTTTATGGTGTGGTCATCATTAAAAGAAGCCCTTGTCCGTGTGATAATGTTAACATTTGGTCGGAATGCCTTTTGAACGAAACACAATGTCAAGCGTGTTTTTAGAGGTGTAAATAATCCAGATTTTAGCCACAAAAGCCCCAGAAAAACCCAAAGTTCTGAGCTCGGTTGTTTTTTATGGGAACGCTATGGTTACCAAACATGCAAAGGGGCTTGTGCACTCATAATCATAGGTTCAAAATACCACCTGTTTACAACACTAATAATTTAATAGTTTTACATAATGGTAGTAAACAAATTGTTCATTGAGATTCCCATAGACAGTACAGCTCATAATGTAAATGTCGCATTGGAGAGTGGTCAGTGACAAAAATACACTGGTGAGCCATAGGCAATCTTTAATTAATTTGATTCAATTAAGTTGGTAGCAGCAAATGTAAACCGTGGCTGTATCTATAGAATAACATAATGAACTATGACAGTAACTTACATTAGGCCTTGACACAGCGTTAGATACATAGGCAATGTATTATAGACGCTCCATTTGGCCTGAACGCTGTTTAAGTCAGTGTATGTAAGCTACTGCCCTTATTACGTCATTGTTTGTGTATATTTGAATCAATGGTTAAATGCTTATAAGTAAGCCTTTTTGTAATTGGATGATATGGAGTTCATTTTTATGCATATATGAAGTCACGTGGTTACCTACACACTCTTCTTCTCTTTGATATTTGATAGTTTTATGCTAACTTTCTGAATTTTACATGTATTCCTTTTACACAGCTCTAAAAATGTATAGAAAAAAATCTATTAACTAATCTTTATTTTGCATTCATTGCTTTTTAATCAACTCATTTTGTTAAATTTTACAAAAACTATGCATTGTATTAAAATGTTATAGTACTCCTTTGGGCCATTCTGAACTTTGTTAGGATCTAAAATGCTTCTCTATTACTCTCTCACACCACGGCTTCTCCTGATTAAACCACACAGTAGCACAGACACAGCGATGAGTCCACAGCAGGTGACTAAGGCCTAGGACCAATTAGACCAGACCTTCATTCACCTTTAAGGACGAGAGAACAGTAAAAGTCCCACCTACTGCAGCGAAGTGTTCTCACCCCCGGGCCGCTGATTGAAGTCATCATTTAAGTAAGCGCCTGGTGATGAAGAGGTCAGAGGTCAATGAGGAAAGGTCAGCATTAGGGTAAAGTCACATCTTGACTTTTAGTAGAAAGTCTGAAATAGCTATAATGTCCTCAGAGTTAAGCAGTTTTCTTTCCAGTCGAGACAGCAGTGACTTGTGGGATAAGGGATAGATTGCCGGTTCAATTCCTAATAATTTTATACTGCCCTTGTGTCTATAGGCAATACTTTTCACCATACTTTTCAATGTGTTTTCAGAGGTCTTATAGTTTTTATTTTATTTTATTTATTTGTCAGGGACCATGTAGCATTAATCACAGAGAAAATATGCCTTGTACCAGATTACTGAACTCTCAGAACTAATTTCCATCTGCAGTCCCTGGACCCACAAGACACACAAACATATACACATACATTATACACAAAGCAATGCACAAGCAAAAGGGCACTATAGTTTCTGCCTCCTTTGTCAGTCTGCCTCAGGTCAGCTGTGGCTTCAGGGGTAGCTTACCACTACCAGTTTTTGGAGTGAATGAACAATGAATTTGCTTCACATATCCAAGCCATAGTTGCTTTGCTAGACATAGAGTACCTACAGTTGCCTACCTACTCTATGCTAAACGTGAATACATTCGCTATTTAGTTATTATTACATTGCTTACATAAAAAATAATAATAAAAAATAAAGTCACATCAGTAAATGTCCCATTCTACAGAGCTACCCAGCTGTAATGGGACCACCTACCCTTCATTAACTCTTAAACAGCATCTATTCTAAGGCTCAGACATCTGCTCAGACCAGGCCTCGCAGTGACAGACCTGGTGATGTTGACGACAGTGTTAACACGCGGTACGCAAGCACATGTGACAGTTAGCTTTATGGCCCTCTTATACATGCTGACAGTTGTACCATGTGTCGATAAAGGTGGCATCTGATTGTCTGTTGCAATTACATACGTTCATGTTAAGAATGGTGTTAATGGTGCCGGGGCTCTGTAGAAATAAACACATTTTTGTAATAGACTCATTTTAGAATTACACAATCGCACATGGCACGGACTGTATCAAAACTGTATCATCCGCATAGAAATGTGCAGAACAGTGGGGATCTTAAAATATAAGAGGAAAAGTAACGGGCCTAGTATTGAGCCTTGAGGGACAACTGTGTTAACTGTTAAAGGCAGATTTGTCACTTGTTAAACTTACTTGTATAGTTATTCACTAGGGGCAATTTAGAGTGGCCAAGTCTTTAAACGTCGGGTAAAACCTAAAAGAGATCCCACAATAACACGGCAAGGACATGCAGCCTTCACCCTGAGAGATCGTAAAGTGCCTTTGTGCCCCCAACACATTCATCTTCAATTAAATAAAGGATACTATTTTACCATTTCAGAACTGGCGAACAACAGGGCATATTGTTTTCTAGCAAATATCATGGCCAGAAATAAATACCGCAATGAAGATAATTTGTTAGTGATGTGACTGTGTTACCAAGTAAAAATATATAAATATATCTAAAGTCTATTTAAGGTCCCATTATGAACTTTTTTCATGTTTTTTTATATATACTTTTAGACCAACTAGCTAAGCACTTCACAAAGATGACAATTCCTGCTATGATTGCCCTTTATAGTTTGATTATCTCATCTCTGCTGTAATGGAACATGGTTTGGTATAAACACTAAACTCTTCACTTTTATTAAGCCGGTCTCGTCTAGACTTTTGTCTTTTATCGCCATATGTTGATGTTATTGTACACAGACATCTGCTTGATTGCTTCCTCCAGATTATCGCTCTGAGCTTTTTGTATCACTGTTTTGAATCAGCATATACCTGTTTACCTTATTTCTCCTTTTTAACTCTCTCCACTATTCCTAGCTATAGACTTTTGCATGGATTGCATAAGGGGCCCAGGTGTGCAGAAGTGGAGTTTTACAGAATGCAAAGTCAATCAATGAGATGGCTGGCTGATTCGCGATGGTGCTAAAATACATATGCGTGACCCGGGGCGAAGACATTGCCCAAGATTGCACACCCCCTCCTCCCCATGTTGTTGAACTATAGCCGCCTCCTGTGCACCTCAGCTGCAACTCTTTCCTACTTCATTGTTACTGTGTGTTTGTGTGTGGTCATGCAGCTCACTCACGGGGTTATGGCCATGGCCCCCAAGGCGAGTGGTGAATTCAGGGTGAAGGAGATAAAAATGCTTATTTGGTATATGCAAAATGGGTCAGATGCATTATGATTTTAACTGTCCCATTAAAACAATTTGTAGAGATAATCAAGGACTTCTTATTTACCAGGCTGTCACACTCATACCTCACCCCGTTTGTATAAATGTTCCACAAATTAGCATTACATTTATCGCCCCCTAGTGCCCCAGCCCACCCCACAGGTCACGCCACTTAACTTCAGCCTGCCCCCCTGCTGTAATAGCTTCTGATAGGGAGCCTCCAGGGAAGACCACTACTCACCGAGAAGTCAGACTAAAAAGTAATTGCAGTTGAAGCCCGGTGACATAGGCTAGAGTTTAGAAAAAAATATTCAAAAAACCCAGAGTGGTGCAAAGGGAGGATAGACGAGGATATCTGAGGCTTGGTAGACTTCGAGGGTGGGCAAAGTCACCTGCCTTTAGCCATTTTGTGTAATATGACCTCTATGAGAAAAAACACACATTTACATATTCTCATCTGCATACATGACAAACACATCTTACCCTATTATGACGCACCAGCACTAATTTGAAATGACTAATTTATTTAAACCTGGAGTTAAAGCCAGTTCCTTATAACACATCTCATGTCTCCAAGGATAAGTCAAATGAAGGGCTGTTTAAGACAGTGTAAACAAGACATGTATGACCTTATTATTCTACCTATTTTTTGAATGCGTAGGTGGAGGTTTCATTGAGGCATACATACAATTCTTCATTTACTCATAAAGGAAGCTGCAGAATGCAAAGACACTTCACCCAATGGTTAGTGGCGGTCAGAAAGGCCATGCATGGTATGGCTGCCACATCTCTGTCAGTCTGCCCAAGGGCAGCTCTGGCAACACAGCCAGAGACATTAGTGTATGCATGAATGATGGAGTCAAAAAGTGCTGTAACTGACACAAAAAATCTTTCCTTGGTGGTCACTTAATTTGTCTCGCCCTTGTGTTGCCTTTGAGTCAAATAGACCCAAACATTCTCGATGTGGTAGGTCACAGATGCATGTGTGCTCAAAGATTTGTATTTTTTTATTATTTGTTTGTCACACAAAATAAGCTAAAGCCAGTAAATTTCATGGCAAAGACTTGTAGAATTTTGACTTTGTAAAAACTCCAAACGGCAAAGGCAACACAAGGGTTTTTAAATATTTAATAATGCAGTATGTAAGCTTGAGTTGTAAAGGCCTTATGTTGACTCAGACTGAGAGTCACACCCGGGATCTTCTTGCAGCGCCTATGTCAGAGTGTACAGTACCTGACCAGACATCGGCTTTTTGAGACACTGTGGCGTACAGCCCAGCAGTTGTTTATAAAGATATCACTATCTTTATTTTCAACCACTACAAAGCAATAAAACCATTTCCAAATCAATTGGACAACTATTCTGAATCAAGAATGGCACTAACACCATTGCACAGTTTGATTTGTTATCTGCTAAAAAACCTTGAGGTCAAACACTTTCTTTTCTAAAACCTTGCCTTAGTGCATCTTGAATTGAGTGTCTGTGGTGTGTATTTAACATTGACAGGCATGGAAAAGCAGAAGACAAACAGATCGCTGAAAGGTTGAAGTCAAGCTAATTTTCCAATTTGCAGAAAGTCGCTGTTGAGGGACGCTTTTATATTCAGTCGCTCAACACCATGAAATGAATTAAAACCTTCCATAGTACAATAGCTAAAGGCCTTGTTGTCGAGATGGAGGCCTAGAGGGGTCAAAAGCTAGCCTTATTTGAATGTGTCACTAAGGAAGACACCATGCATGGGTTAAGTTACAAACAAGGGAGTTAAAGCAACCGTGTGTTCTTGTGACCGGGAGGGACAGACTCTGATTTGTGTTTTTAACAGATTTTTGATGCAAAGGAAATAGCTCAAAAAGAAAGGAAAAAAAAGTGTTCTTGTTCAGGCTAAATATACCCGCACATGACACACAGCTGATCACTGGGCTCTTTGAAAAGCACCCGCAAAATGGGGACACCGTGAAATCGACATTTTAACAGGAAAACACAAAGTCATCCTTGTATCTGCTGATCAGGCCGTTGAACTATCTCCATTTCACAAACTTTGATCCACCCAAAAAGTAAACTCCTGGGGATATGAGCACACACACGGATAAGGGGAACTGTGGGACAGGTTTAGGGAAGAGAGATGGTGTTTGGAATGGGGCAAAAGGGGCACATAATGTAGGGCACTGATAGAGTGTAGATAGAGGCACAATGGAGCTCTCTGTGTAGAACTCAATATGACTTTAAAAAATCTTGTTTGATTTGAGATTGCAGGCCTGGTTCCACAGAGATGCAATATGAAATTTCTTCACACTGTTCGGCTAAATCATCAAATCCTCCATGTGTGCAAGCTGTACACTGACTAAGGCTAATATAGTTGCTGATTAAGAGTGAAATCCAAAGAGTAAAAACATCAAAAATTACATTGTATAATTTTTATTTTATTGTAATCATTTTTGACACTGATTCATTGGTAGTGTATGTATGGGATGAAAGAAATGCAACTAAATAATAGGGCAAGTAATTTGAAAGTGAACAAAATCTGAGCTTCAATCATGGTTAATCATCTTCTGTGGCTACATTTGGCAAACCATAGAAAATACTAGCACCAAAATGCCCTAAGCATCAACACTACGGCACTTTGACTAAATAAAAAAACAACTGCTGCTAACAAGTAGATTTTATTCTCAAGCACACCATATCTGTAAACAAGATACATTAATTATAGATCCTTTCAACGATTGGAAACAGACAGTTCTAAATTCTGCAATGGAGGTAAGACCATAATTATTTTTCAATGGAGAAACTGAAAAATGACAACCACTCTGCTCCATGAAGGTAATGTCAGAGCCTTATGTTTATTTAATGTACACATTCATATACAACTAGCATCGTGGCTGGTGCAAAATTCTTGATTTTTTTTTGTATGCTCAGAATTATTCTATCCCTCACCACAAATCCTACATTTTTTGTAAAGTGAACTCACTTTTGTTTCCAGTTGCCTCCATTACGGAATTTTAAGCATTCCATAAACATTTTCAAGGGTCTCGAAAATCATCAATTTGATTTAAATTCTTTCAATTATTCTTAAAGCTCCTTTTTTACATTATGGTGTACTAGTACAGTTAAGTACTTGATCATGTATTGAGCTTCATGTCTCTGATGTATGTATATGGCTCTTGTAAAGACACATGGCCAGAGGGAGGGAAAGTTTGCCTTGTCTGCAGTGCCGCCGGACTCCCCTTGTGACTTTCACAGCTGTCATGCTTGTCTTTACAGCTTTTATTCACCCAATGACCTCAGGCCCGACAACATGTGATTAGGCCTCACACACACACACACTCACACACACACACTTGTACATGCACGCCACTCAATAGGCGACATTCACAAATGCAAAAAACAATTGTACACGGCTGCTCAGTGCTGACATGGTGCTAACACACTGTGTTATTTGTCCTAATGTGGTTTCACACTTGTTGTAGGGTTGCGAAGCTAATGATATTGGCTGTTAATAAGTCTTTTAGGGAGGGACAGATATCCTCAGTCTACTGTTAACAGGCAGATTAGTTACAAATTAAATTGTTATCACTGCCCCTCATTTCACAGCTCTGTACTGCTGTCTCTGCACATGGGATATATACCAAAATGTGATCAATACAAAAACTATATTTGCACAAGGACCTTATCAAAAACAAGAATATATGGAATATTTAACAATATATCAAATGGATTTTAAAGAATTCAGAGAATGAAACACGAGTCCAGCACAGATTCCCATTGAAAATGTCTTTTTGGACCCATGTTAGCGTGTTAACCAATGTTCCTAACAGTAAAAAATACCAATTGCTGTAAGTTAATTTTCTATTGATGTGATATAATGCCTTCATCTCATTCTTACATGCTTATCAATCTTCATTCTTTACTGAAAACTACAGTGTGACCTTGTCAAAGAAGCCTTCACTTAAGTTGCCTTTTTGCAGCTAGTGTCACCCTTCATGGTCTCAACACAACAGGAGTCAAAGGATGTCCCCAGATCTATCTCCTCAACAAAAGTCAGACATTTTATATGATAATAGAATTCTTCTTTGTCTGTGCGTCCCCCCTGTGTGCTTTTTATAGGTGACACTGTTATAGACCCTGCCCTCAAACCCTCCATTACAATCGTATGGGTTTCCTCTCAACCGCTGCGTTCCTATGGGGCACCGTCACTGTCAGGAGCGGCTGAAGTTTAGTCAAAGACATTAAGAGATGTCTGGGGGGACAAACATGAGTCTGAGCTCCTCTGTGGATGATAGAAGGACAGTGTGAGGGCCTCCAAGCTGCTATCCATAACTTTAGCATGTTTACAGATGACAGGTCATATACTGGTGAGGGGCTGGGCTGTGGTAAAGTGGTCCGTTGGCGGTTCAAATCCCACTCAAACCTGTGATTACTGCCATTGTGTCCTTGAACAAGAAGGATTTATGAATGAAAGTGTATATTGAAGTGTTGGCTGCGTCTCTGTCAGTCTGCCCCAGGGCAGTTGTGGCTACATGATTAGATGGGGTTGAATAAAGATGTTTTGTATTAGTCCTTGTATTAGTACTGATACTTGGTGTATTGCATTGGGGAATATACATAATACAGTATGTGCATTGTACATTTGCAAATCAAAAATACTACATGTTTAATCTGTTACAAACTTTATTGGTGCCTTTATCTTTTGTAAGCAGTGACACATAGACACACTGACATCCCTGAGGTATCGCTCTGTGGTCGTCGTCAGTGTTAAACTCCTGTCAGCTCCATCCACACCACCATCAGAGAGAGAGCGGGACGTCTGCAGCTGCAGGGGCCTCTCGTCACCCGCACCAGGAGTCTGTATGTCCTCCCCGCTGTCACCTCAGACACAGACCTGCTGCAGCTTTCATCATGACAGCAGAAAAATAATATTTTTAGTATTTTTAGAATGAAGTCATAAACCACATTTTCGCTCTTTATATAATTCTTTCCGTTTTTTAAAAAAAACAAACATATTTTTATTAATCCATTATAATTATTATTATTATTATTATTATTATTCCTATGTATTTATATTTGTTGTTTGATCATAAAATACTACCTAAGATAAACAATATTAAAAAAATGAAATCCTTGTCAAATACTGCCCTAACCAGTGCGTTCTGTTTTAGGAAGATTATATGTCAAACTCTCACAGTAACTTTATTTCTCATACGATCATGTGCATTTGATTTCAAAGTCAGTTGGTAATTTTACCAACAGCTCTCAACTTTCTGAATCGCTTTGTGACACACCCGCCTCTAACTTTCTTAATCCTAATATGATTTAATGTATTCAACAGTTGATGCACTTCTCCGACAGCCGTGCCTTGATCATTTCTGTGATGTACACTTTCTCTTAGACCGAAACATTTGAACGCTTTGTCTAATGTCACTTTTGATCATGTGCCTGACATTCACAGCTGTCTCACAAACTGGGACAAGAAAAAGAAAAAAAACATCTTGCTGCAAATGCCTTTCCTCCACTCAGAGGCTGTACGTCTCTCCCAGGTGACTGCTTAGCACCGAAAGTCATTGAAAAGTTGCCCCTGGCACTTAAGTCTGTGGGTCTACGAGTGTGTGCATCTAAAACCAAGGTTATAGCTTGATTTAACAGCAAAGAAAATAAAGTAGATGTAGTAGTGGTAGTAGTATAGTAGAAGTAGTAGTAGTAGTAGTAGTAGTAGTAGTAGTAGAAATAGTCGTAGTATAGTAGTAGTAGTAG
>JAVQKC010195759.1:0-10827 GCA_036025475.1 Philypnodon macrostomus | reverse complement strand
TGCAGCTTTAGGGAATTTTCTAAATTTGGCAAAAACATTCTTCACAAACATCCAGACAAATCAAAAAAGTGATTAAGAGGCCCGTTGGTAACAGTTGTAGCAGACATACGGGGCAGACGCACGGGGCAGACGTACGGGGCAGACCTATGGGGCCGTTTTCGCCGATATACACCTTGCTGTCGGGGACGACAGCACAGGCCTAGTTTAATTTATAGGAAATGGGGAATGAGATTGTCGCTGTTTCAGAGCGTATAAACCATATATAAATATAGAATTCACCAATTTAAATCTTACAAAATTGCGTTCTCAATTTTAAATTTTGTGTAGAACCAACAACCTCGGCTCAAATCACCATGACAGTACAGAGGTCCATTGTTATCCAACATGTGATATGGCATGAGTCGTGTGCATACGCCCAGCAAACTACATCCGTGGAGTCAACTCCCAGAAACACATAATCAAATATGACGGAATCTTACTGTAGTAATTTGATACATGGAGCAGAAAATGATGTTTTTCAGCCCTTCCTGCGTTAATAATTACCCAATTAATCAAGCCATCAAAGTCAATGTGCGTTTCAGACCTGGCTTCTGATTTCAATTTTAGTTTGAAATTAATGCTAACCAGTAAGTAATTGTAATTTTCTACATCAAAGACATTCAGACAAAATAAAGAGTGAAAAAATGGTGACCAGCAGAACTCACTGGCACATGGTTGGATTTTACCTGTGGATTGTCTCAAAGTCAAATTTGCTGAAAATGGTACATTATTTGGTTGCCACAAAATTTTTTGTCAAACAATGTGAAAAGTAAAAAATGTTTGTTGAAAAAGGGCAGAAAATATAAGATATATTCTTCTCTCTGCTCATTTTCATTCAAGTTTTGTGTTTTGTCATTTAAACGAATGAAATAAAGAAAGAAAAATACAAATAAAAATTAATGAATTAAAAAACAGCTTTGGCACATCTCAATACTGCACCATGACAGTGCTGTCTGATGTGTCAATGTCTAATGATGATTTTAAACATGGACCTGATGGCTCCACCTTGGCTCTTTTTACCCATCGTAGTACACTCCATCTGGGCCTGAGTGTGATGTGACACCAGCCCGGCAACGGTTAAAAGAATAGATCTTCCTAGTGCGGCGTTTAATAAACTAGAGACAACGAAATACATAAACTCTGTATGGACCATTAAAGTGTTTTTCTTATGTTTATTACGATCTGTATTTAAAAAGACCAGACAGAAGCTAATACATCTAATCTAAACCAGATCTCACACAGGATTAAACAAGAACTAAACCAGATCTCACACAGGATTAAACAAGAACTAAACCAGATCTCACACAGGATTAAACAAGAACTAAACCAGGTAAAACCAGATCTCACACAGGATTAAACAAGAACTATACCAGATCTCACACAGGATTAAACAAGAACTATACCAGATCTCACACAGGATTAAACAAGAACTAAACCAGGTATACACCAGATCTCACACAGGATTAAACAAGATCTAAACCAGGTCTAAACCAGATCTCACACAGGATTAAACAAGAACCAAACCAGATCTCACACAGGATTAAACAAGAACTAAACCAGGTCTAAACCAGATCCAAACCAGATCTCACACAGGATTAAACAAGAACTAAACCAGGTCTAAACCAGATCTAAACCAGATCTCACACAGGATTAAACAAGAACTAAACCAGATCTAAACCAGATCTCACACAGGATTAAACAAGAACTAAACCAGGTCTAAACCAAATCTAAACTTGGACTAAATCTAAATGAAGTCCAAACCAAGACTTAACTAGACTTAAAGCAGAACTAAACAAGACTAAACCAGAGCTAAACCTATAATACATAAACCACATATCTTAGAATAGTCACATTATATTGGATATGAGCCATGGACACACCTCTTGCATGTTTATCTTTTCAATCCAGTTATCAACGAGGCAACAATACCAAAAATGATGTTATTTTTATTTGCATGTGACGAAGGTGGCCTCTTTGTGTTGTTCTGCCCGTTTCAGAAGCAGGCTGCTGAATCTGAATAAACTGAATACACAAATACACCTATTAATTTGTCTATTGTGAACGGTGCATGGTGCCCCGAGCGTGACATCACCGGTGCACGCACACGACGGTGAGCTGCGCCATGGCGACCGGTTGCCATAGAAATGTTCCCGTCGAGGAAAAGTTTAGAAAAGACGAGCAGAGGTCTGTATATTTAATGGACCATAGTTCTGTTCTTAATCTAAAAATTGAGAAATACACTGGGACAGAATATGTAATTGAACTGTTGTTGAAGCTCTGTCATGGCAAAAACACACTAACCTACAGGATATAAAGGGTACATTTTCTGTGCATTGAGCTACAAAAGTTCAAATATCACACAATCAAAAATGAAATAATCCATTAAAGCTACTTTTTTGGATTTTTACTGCCCCTGTGTGCTTTATCTTGTAATACATCCTACCTTCTGACACAGTAATACATAAATAGAATAATGACTATTCCTGGATGTCTCACCCGCCAGCCCATTAACTTTACCAATGCCAGCAGTATTAGTTAGTCTCGTTTTTTTGATAGCCCTCAATTGCATGTGGATGCCTGTCCTAGATAACACAACTACAAACTCAACAGTCAGCTCCTTCTCTCTTGTCGCACTAGCGCACTGTCCACAGGCTGCATTAGTCCATCACAGAGACCGTTAACCCATGATTTAAAAGCTACTGTAGACTGCAGCATTATGTCAGAGGGCAGCAGACCATGATGATATCTCCCCCTCGGCTCTTGGATACGTGTGGGTTAGAAATCATTGAAGTGAAAGACAGCAATGATTAGTGTTACATGCGTTTTTGTTTATGTTTACCAAGATGTCTTTTTCAGCGGATCAGTGTGAGAGCAGTGGTCAGGACGTCAGTATCTTTTATATTATAGTCGGCCATAGACAAAACAGAGTCTAAACCGGGACTTCACTACTAATCTAAAACAGGTCGGAAACCAGACTAAACCAGGTCTAAGTAAGAACTAAACTCAGATGTTTAGATAGTATTTGATCAGTATTGTCTCAGTGGAGCAGGAGTGGTGCCTCTAGCTCACTGTGCCATTTACTGAAGCTGTCAGCAACAAAGTGGTTCAGCCTCTATGAATATTTAAAACAGAGGCTAAACTGAGCAATATGTGGCAGTGAGTGTATGTTATTTCATGGTGAACTAGTAATGAAGTATGGTATATAAAAAGTTAGTGGATCTGTGGATATGTTCATACCACAGAGCGGTTACAGAATGTGGTAAAAGTATTGAAGTAGAACCAGGTGATAATTGGTGCTTATTAGGAGCATTCTGTAATTTCACCTCAAATATAGATATTTAGATATTTTGAATGGATGGGATATTATTTCAAATACACTTATAGGCTCATAGATTCCCCAAGCACACTCCATTCACCCTACAGTCACACACTGGTGGTAATGAGCCATGTACCTCCTTAGACACAGATGCCCTTAGGCGGACTGATGAAGACATGGCAGCCATACTGTACCACCAGTGACATGTGTGCGTTAAAACTAAAATTACATTATTTCGTATTAATCTTTGGTTTTGGGTTCAAGATAAAACAATATGAAGATTTATACCCCTGGAGGATATATGTCAGGATTGAGGCAGATTATCCAGCTCTGATCTGGGAGCAGCCAAAGGATTATGACGCCTCAATGATTCGGGATCCCCCCTTTGCGTGCATTGGGTCCTTAAGGCATTTGATCTGTTTGTTAAATGCAGAGGCACGTGTTTGCTTTGTTGAAATTGACAGGCCAAGGTCACATCTAAACTATATCATCATGTCTGATTTCAACTCTGACAATATATCATTATATTATATTACATGTCCATAGCTCATGAAAATGAATTACATCTTTCACAATGTTTATTTACGTTAGTCCAAATTCAGTCCAAAATTTAGACCTAGTTTAGTCTCGGTCTTGATTAGCAACTCCAAAACTTCATGAATAAAAATAGTAATTATCTATATGTATGTCCATTGTTGGTAAAGCATCTTCCTTTTGATTAGAGCTGGAAACCTCAGAGTACCTCACATAATAATCTAATTGTTTTTAAACTCTAGTCCAATGTATAGATTTTTAATGAAATACAGTTAATTTAATAATCAGAATATATAGATCTATCTTGTATGTCCCACCCTTACTTACCATCATGCTAACATACCAAACCAAAGCCATACAAAATATACCAACAATTGTATTTAGTGCTGAGAGAAAGCAACAGCTCCAAAGTAAACATGTAAAATGCTAATCTAAATAAATTAAAAAAAATGGCCCAAATAGGCTCCTGTCAATCCTGTTCACATATATCATCTCTAATTGTAAAAGAGTTTAACACTGACTTCTTCACCGTGAAGTCCTTATTGACACAAACTGCCCTGTGTCTGCATGTATTAGTTCACCCGACACCACTATGAATCTGCCCAGTCAGCCGAGTGTGGTGACCCCTCTTAGGTAACAGCACTCTGCGTATACGACCAGGGCCTGACGACGGGCTGTTTCCCATGTGAGAACAGGTACAGACTCTATAAAAAGACATGCAAAAAAAAGCACAGAGGATGATGTCAACATTCGATACTGCCTCTGAGGACCGACGCTTTTCACGGGGTTTGACAGAGGAACTGGAGGCCATATGGTTCACTTAATGCACACAATGTTACGCACAGACACGTGATATATTCATTCACATATATGTTTCTCAAACTGTGAAACCGGTAGCAAGTTCTGTTAAAGTCTAGACCAGGGGTGGGCAAACTGCGGCCCATGGGCCACATGCGGCTCTTTGGGCTTTTTAATCCTTCCCGCCAAGCATTTTCTCGTATTTTATTTAAATGATAAATTATTGGCAGTTTCTCACTCGCGTTATAACCTGCAGTAACCAGTTAACTCCACATGGAAATATATTTTCACTGAGGTCCGATCGAAGGCTGTCTGTCTCATTTGTCAAATGGTTGCAGTTTACAAAGAATACAATATCAGCCAGCCCACATGGCACATTTTTAAACCCCATGTGGCCTTTGAGTCAAAAAGCTTGCCCACCCCTCACTATAATGTCACATATACTGCAGCTCTGGCTTGTGAGCATATGCTATTACCTAGATAGAGCTGTGTGTGTTTGTTTGTTTCTTCATACTGGAGATTAGAATGACTATTGCACTGTGTAGTATATTCTTTCAAACTCATCAAAACTAACCAAAATGTACTTAGATGTATATCATTTGATTGAAGTATTTTATGGTGAGAACAATGCAGATTATAGCTTAAAGCAGACTATGGACCGTGCTCCCATAGTTGACAGACATAGAGCTGTTGTTTGAGCCTGAGAAGTAGCCTTGGTGATTCCCTGGACAAACCATTAGTTCACTAATTAGACCTCAGGCTCATTTAGCAAGAGCCACAAGTGAATGTAACACCACTTCATCCCCTACATCAAAGACCTTTTATAACTGTATTAGCAAATGCACCAATGAAATGAATTATATATGGCCTCCTCCTCATTCACCATGTAAAAGTTCATGTGCACATTATCAGCTAAAAACTTGATGATTTGGCTTGGCACAGCATCCTTCCTAGCGCATAACTTGCCTTTGTTGGTTGGTCTGCAGCTCGTGACTCAATGAAGCCTCCATTGATTAAAAATACATAGTTCTCCACAGCCTTGAAGTACAAAGATGTGGTTGAAGTTCTTTGAAGGCAGGAGTCCCTTTGCCTTGCTGCAGACTGAGGTTTTTCCCATGAGTCACTTTGAGAGATTGTAGTTTGTGTGAAGCTGTGAGCCATAGTACTTTCTCCTGACGTGAACTTTTTATTTCTCTTCTGTTTCAGGTGAATGTTGACGACACCATTGAAATGTTACCCAAATCACGACGAGCTCTCACCATTCAAGAGATTGCTGCACTCGCGCGGTCTTCTCTGCATGGTAAACACATCTCACCAACATACTTCTATAAAGTTTTTTTTTTTACAGTTTTTAAAAATGTATAAAATATAATTAGATTTGTGTTTCTTGTGCCTTCATTTCTGTACTTTTTTATTAATATAAATATATTTTTTATATATTTTGTCCCATTAGAATGATGAGGTTCTATCTGTGTTTAGATTTTTTAGTCAAGGCTTGATAATACAGATAGAAATTTATATTTTTTACACTTGCTGTCATAAAGATTAGGTATCTAAATATAGTAAAGTATTATAGTATAATATTAAATTTTACCAGAAATGTCAGCTAGAACCTTATAATTCTAAGGGGATGATTTATTGTATGTCTGATTATATAAAAATAAAAATATATGCAGTTTATATATATGCATAATATCCTTTGCTACCGTGCAGCCTGAGTTAACTAGTCAAACTAGCCTATTAAGCCTGACGACAACTGCTAAGCCTGAGTGAACCGTGCATGCTAAACTGAACTGCTCTCATATTCCTCTTTTGTTGTTGTCCAGGTATTTCACAGGTAGTGAAGGACCATGTGACCAAGCCCACAGCGATGGCTCAGGGCCGGGTGGCTCACCTGATCGAGTGGAAGGGCTGGTGTAAACCCATGGAGTCCCCAGCGCTGGAGTCCGATTTCAACTCCTACTCCGACCTGAGCGAGGGCGAGCAGGAGGCACGCTTCGCCGCCGGTAAGAGCCGAGACCAACTAGGTACCAGTCTGTGTGTGGGTTAGGGCAGATACATAGAATATACAGAAACATATATGCCTTGGGAGTCTTTAGTAAGACTTTTTGACTTCAACTGACCCTTAGAATGTGGGTCAAAAAGACTATGAATATGGAAAACCACTGCACAAAACATAAAACAGACACCATTTAGCATTGAGTTTCACAATCGACACAGTAGCTGGTATTTGATCTGTATAACTGCAGTCACTACGCATCAGTCATATACTGTACAGTCTAGTTCAGTTGGCCCTTACATTGTGGAAAATAGGGGCATTTTATCTAGTATGCAGATCCACCCCGTGTTACTGTTGGTTCTTTCTGGGTTCCGGCACTGACTGACTATTGTGTGTACCCCAGCTAAGGCACATAGTTGCTGGGATATACTCCAGACACTCACAGCTCTTTACGGGTGATGATGTGTTTCTTTGTAGTCATTTTGAACTATACCAAATCAAGATAATGATATCTCACTGCCTCCTGGCCCTCTCTCCTCTGAACCTCCCTGAACACTAGCTCCACTGTTTTTCTGCCTATTCACTCTTATTTTACCCCCCTCCCTGCACTGCAGCCTCTCAAGGGTAATTTGCACAGTAAGGTTTTGCTCCTGGCTACTGTCACAATGACTTAGCACTTTTTCCCCCCTTTGTAGGACCTCTATTGGTTTTTTTCATTCTTCGGTGAACCCTAGCTTTTCAAGTTACCCCTCCTCTCCTCTGATGAAGTGCATTTTTATTGTCGCAACTTGGCTAGAAATAAAGTTAACTAGGGTTATTGTCCTCTGTATATTTGTCTCCCATTATCAGCATGAGTCCAATTGCACCTCATCAGGAAGTGTCCTGTTGCTGACTGCACTGAGAATAATGAGGCTTTTTATTGAGTGTAGTTTATTTTATTTAGTTTTATTTGTTTTTTACATAAAAAAAAAAAAATCATGAAATGCAATATCTAAATTTTTTTCCGTTTCAAGAAAATGCCCAATTGACTCACCTGACATCCTTCATGGTCTCACTTTTCATTTTGATGTATATCACTCTAGCTCTCTCCTCTAGTGTCACTTTACTTTGGTCAATGCTCAGTATTCACGCAGAGATCGATATTCTCATTCATTTAAGACCCTGAACTCAAACTCTTAGGACATTTAGTGATCTGATAAAATATTAAAAACTCCCTGGATTCACAAACAGTATGTTTACATACAGTTGCATGTAACTGATTGAATGTTTACATCACTGTCATCTTGCACATGTAACTGTACTTGCCTGGTTATAGGGATTTACCTGCACCTTCACACTCACTGTTTACTGCTGACATAACAGCTAATGTAGCACATATATGTACATAGTCTTTAACATTGTACTTTTTTATACATATATATATATATATTCTCACTTATGCATGCTGATCTTTATTTTCTACTATTTCATTGTTGCATCCAGTCCGGGCAGCAAAGTAAGAATTTCATTGTGCAGGGAGACATGTTTCCTACTGTACATATGACAATATTTGAAGTGAGACGTGAGAATATATATTTTTTATCACCATTATTATTGAAATAATAATTTTAATGGTCACAATTGGCAAAGGCTACATTTTTACAATTATCCTCAAAACAATATATATGTAAAAACATTCTCGGCTTGTAGGTTTAACTGAAATACATCATTCTTGTTAATGCTTCAAGCTTAAATGCACTGTGAACTGACTCTCAGCAATCCCACTATTCGTCATAAAAATCACAATTAGATATTCTGTCTAAATCATGCAGACCTAGTTACTTATATTTAAATGACCTAGTAACTACTGCAGATTTTAGCCAAACCTTGATGAGATTTCTCTCAATCAATGTAATAACGTTATAAAACTGAGATCAATGGGAATCTGAATCAATCTGAATCAATGTAATGTGCTTTCAACTCTCCATTTTTTGTATAGGATAAAAAATAAACAATGATAATCAGATTAGGGGTCATTTGCACTGAACTGTACATGGTCAGTGTTAGCTTCTGATTGGTCGGCTGTAGATGTTGACTCAAGGTGACTGGACGCAGAGGCTAAAAAGACCGCCCTAATGCTGAGTCACCACGGCGGTATACACACACGCACACACACCTGTACACAAACACACATGACTTCATGATTAATTCATTTTGTTCAAGTTGTTACAAGAGTTTTACATATCACCTCTGACCTTTCCATTGTAAGCCCGCTCCGCAGTGTTTATGTTAGTATGCAGAGACCAGAGGGCAGTAGTGTCACGCATATCAATGTACCAAGAATCATCTACCTTGATATAATGTGAATTCAGATCAGATATGACAATCAGCCATATATATAAAACTCAGTTGACAGTTTATAGTTTATAATGTGTCTGAGCCATCATATATTGGTTGTAGTATGTTATGTATGAACCGTCAACCGAATGAACCATACATGTGCATTTGACGTAGGTTCTACACCAGATGACCTTCCCTGTCTTGACACAAAGAGACTGGCTGGTGATTGTTTAAAACCACAACTTGAGCCTGTGTGCAACAGTTGAAAAAGATCCAGCAAAGACTTTTTGAGTTATTGCGTTATTATTATTAATTAATTGCTTAATTAATATTCATCGAAGAAGTACCCAAATCGATACAGTTCGGCATCTTATGGTATGTACCTGTGTGCAAATGTTGATTTAGTTTTTGAGTTATCGTGTTCACCGCTAGGATCTGCGGACACGGACAAACATAATTCCATAATATTGCGCACCAACATGATTATTATTACGTGAATATCATCGTTTCGCCGATATAATTATTCATTCACTCCACAGTCACATAAATCTGGTAAGATAACTCCACTAAGCCACAGCAACACCCGGGGAAAACATTTTAGAGATGTGGACATAGTTATGCAATGATGATATGCTCTTATGTGTGGTTCTATGTTCTTACCAGTGATAGTCCATGTATGGTCACTTCTGGAGTGATGGTCACCTTGTGGTTCTGTGGAGTGTTCCAAAGTTAGGCACCTGTCTGTCCATTGCATTTGGAGACTTTGGAAATCAGACTCCATGTTAACCTCTGCTTTTGCATCCCGGCATATCTGACAGTGTAAAAGGAATTTTATTACACCCGATATAAGCACCGAGATTTTGTATCTTATGAATGTGTAGAAATCTAATTACTGAAATATGGAATTGTATTGTATGTATTTGAAAAACAGATGCAATTTTTATCTCAAAGCTAGACGCATTTATTTGACAATTTACTACCGGTAAGTGCCTCACCTTACTGAGGAGATTTTGATCAAGTTGCTGGGACAGCAGCTGGCCTACAGTCAGCTCTTCTTGATGAACATGAGCCAGACCCATACCTACCAAAAACACATATCAGACTTGTGTACGGATGATAGAGGCATAGGTGTGCATAGAGCCAGTACCTCGTAGTAGAACTGTCCAATGTCTGTGTTTGAGAGTGGGACTCTTCATCTCACTTAGGAGCTCAAGCTGACTCCTCAGCTGCTCCAGTAAATCCACAGTCTTCTGTAAAACAGCATCATCTGGAGATATGTCACTAATCCCACACTGGACCATCTGACTCCACTGCTTCAGCTTGTCTTTAGCCTGTGACACCTCCACCTGAACAAAAACAATTTAACATGTCTGGGTAAACTGTGCAACAGGGCCACACAATATTAGAAATTAATCTGTCAGTGAGGTCTTAGTTGACTAAAATGTTGTTAGTCGATTACCGTATTTTCCGCACTATAAGGCGCACTTAAAAACCTTGAATTTTCTCAAAAACCAACAGTGCGCCTTATAATCCGGAGTGCCTTATATATGGATTAATTCTGGTTGTGTTATTGACCTCCAATCGATTTTGTGTCACACGGCGCTCAAGGCTTCAAAATGTTTTGGTACGACTTCGGTATGATAGGATGGAACGCATACACAACATTATGCTTATAGTAAACCTTATTCAAGACATTGGTACATTTCTTTGTATGGTAAAGATTCTTCCCCAGGCCGCAGTTTACTCCTTATTTGGACTAACTCCTTTCCACGGTTAGGCCATAAATTATTTCTTGTGTTTAGTTAAGGTGCACCCCTCCTCT
>JAVQKC010195736.1:0-24772 GCA_036025475.1 Philypnodon macrostomus | reverse complement strand
GAGCAATGAAACTTGGTACAGTGATTCTCCACAGTGTACCCAACATAAAATATTATTATGACTCCACCCTACAACAAACAGGAAGTTGGCCATTTTGAATTGAATTTGGGAGGTCAGGTATATTTGACGGCCTCTAACGTGCACATACTTTACCCGATTAGGCTCTAACCTGAAATACCTAATGACCCCCCGGCCCTGAACACATCTGACTAATATGATGGCACTTACCTCTATAGCAAATGTAGTTTTAGGGAATTTTACAAAATTTGGTAAAGACATTCTTCACAAACATCCAGACAAATCAAAAAAGTCAAATAGACCTTTCCCATGTTTGTCGTGGTTTGGGGGCGGGGCGTCGTAATTGCTCATTAACAATATAAAAACCCTTAGAAATCACACAATGTCTGATTCAGGTGCCCGTTGGTGACAGTTGTAGCAGACGTATGGGGGCGTTTCACCGATATACACCTTGCTGTCAGGGACAACTGCACAGTTGTATAATGTAATGTATCTTGATACTGGCTAGACAGTTACAGAGTCAGTAAAGAAAAAAATGAGAGGCTGATCTTTTTTCAGTTTTTCTACAAGAATATACAAGAATATAATCACATCTATGCACAGATTTTGCAGAATAGTTCAATTCCATTGCCACATAATCACTGGCTGTCATAGAATACCTCATAAACAGCCAAGCCTGCTCAAAATTGTCATGATATCTCTAATAGCCATTTAGTCTTACACAGCATGCCTGCAGACTCAGGATAAGGTTCCCACCACAATCTCTCCTGACCCAACTGTGCTGTGTATTCTGGTGAAGTTTGAACCAATTGCATATATGGACCTAAAAAAACTGTCCAGGAGCTTAAGCCCACCAGCTGCCCCCTAGATGTTGTTCCTGCTAGGCTTATGAAGGCCTATTGATGGAGCAAAACAACATCCTTTCAGCCCTCGACACCCAGAACTCGGCAGTGCTAGTGTTATTAGACCGTACAGCCGCCTTTGACACTGTGGATCATGCTGTCCTTATCTCCCGCCTTGAACACTGTGTTGGACTTCGTAGTGCAGTGTTCAATGACTTCTCCGCCACTGCATCCCCACTCTCCCCAGGTGTACCACAAGGCTCAATCCTTGGACCACTTCTGTTTTCTTTGTATATTACTACTATACTAGGACAACATCAGTTTTCCATCTCTACACTAATGACATTCAAATATACTGACCTGTGCTCCCTCTTCACAGTTATATAAACAATAAAACAATGGCTTTCACAAAATCTCCTCCACTTAAATGAAGGGAACACTGAATATATACTGTTCAGCCCTGACTTTCCCCACTAGACATGCAGCTTTGGCCCCTTGACACCGCAGTTCACCTGTAAGTAACCTAAAATTTAATAATGCTGTGGTGAAAGCGAGCTTCTTCCAGCTTAGACTCCTATAAAAAGTCAAACCATTTTTGTCCCGTACTGAAGCCATCCAGTTCCAGAATTGACTACTGCAACGCCCTCTACATTGGACTAAATCATTCTGTTCTCCGCAGGCTTCAGCTGGTTCAAAATGCCTCCTCTCCAACGTCCCAAATCATGCTCATTTAACCCATTCTCTTCTCTCTACACTGGCTGCCAGTTTGTTGCAGGTTGGATTATATTGTGCTCCAGCTTGTGTTCAAGGCCATCAATGGTCTTTCTCCTTCTTACCTATCTGACCTGTCAGGGCACTGTGCTCGTCCGAGCAGGTGGTCCCCAGGTGCAGATATAAGAAGCTCTGGAACTGTTCTTTCAGACTTTAAATCACAGCTAAAGCAAACTGGCTTTTGACTCATAGTGTTGGATGGATGGATGGATGTTGTCTGGGTATTTCTGTTTTTCATGTTTCTGTTTTTGACTGTGTTGTTGCATTGTGTGAAGCGCCTTCTGCTGCTGGTTGCTGTTAAGGCGAATATAGAAATAAATATTATATAAATGTGATCATATAAAAGGCACAAGGCGCGTCATTAATAGCGTGTAGCTACTGAACCGACCTTTCAAACTAAACATAACCTTCTCTTGATCCCAGCTGTAGTTTATTGCCCTAAACCTCATATTTAATACAAACCACATTTAGACTTTAGGAAAATGGTTGAACCTAAATTATGGGCCTTTCAAAATAAAACCCTATAATATTAAATACAACCATAGCCCTTTCAAACCTCAACCAAATAGATAGCCTTAGCATAAGAATGAATTATTCCACATAAACCACCAGGCACACCCAGCGTATTCAGGGTTTTCATATTCCTCATACAGCATACAAGTAATAAAACATTTATAATCCACTTAATGCTTAACTAAAATGTGTTCAATAAAACATTCAAATATACCCGTATTTATTTTTTCATATTAAATTGTAAGTTGATGTTTTGTCTGGCTTATAAGTGATGGCCTATATTTAGTTAAATTCTTGCAACTGCATATTCTGTGGACTTTGGCATTCTGAATTTACTCTATCTCAAGCTGTAATGAGCTGTTCAGAGAAAAAGGTCTAGTTCCAAATATATTAATATACATTCTTGAAGTTATTACTTGAACTTTTATGTGGCCCTCTGGTGACATGACAAATTGGCTCTAGGTGGATATGAGTTTGGAACCCCTGAAATAGGTATATATTTCCATAATTGGGCATAGCAGTGTGTATTCTGAGTAGAACAATTGATGTTGTATCTGGTCCTGAGGTAGAAACTTGACTGTCGCTATTGTCTCACAATAACATTTGTAACCTTAAAGCCCCGTGAAGCAGTGTCATGCAGACTTATGCATTATTCCCACAGGCCTGATCTCCAGCAGCTGCATTTGTCTGGACCGCCCAGAGGAGAGAGAGTGACAGTCATGAGGGGGAACAGACGAGATGGCTTTTGTGCCCAACTCTGACCTCTCTTTCACACCCCGCTGATTGTTTACTGAGCCTCATGCACATCCTTGGACAGCCCTGATATGCTCTGCTGCTCACTCACTGCCCCCCAGTGGCTCGCTAATAATAGTACGTCTCTCTCGTGCCACCGCCCTGAACAATCCCAGCCCCACACACACACACACGTTCCTTGACTTGGAATGACAAGATCCACTGAGAAAATCTAATAAATGTTTACTTACTCGGCTGCTATCATAATTCCAGTTCATCTCATTTGGTCTCCCTAAGGCACTCCATAAATTACTTTGAATACAATTATGGAAGTAACCAATTACAGTCCTTGTAATTTCATCTTGCTGTGTACAAATAGGCAGCACAAGCCTCCCATTTATGACTTTTAAGACCGATTGAAAGCGGAACAGCAAAACTAAACCAGATGTGCGTCTAGGATATTTTTTTCTTTCTCCCCAACCATGAGGAATGAGAGTTTTTGGAGTCCGTGCGCTGCAGACAGGGTCAAAGGGTTGAGGAGTTCATTACAAGTAGGTGGGGGGGGGTGGCTTAAGTGAGCAGCAGGGGGCGTTATTGTGTTGCCAAGAGGAACGCAGCCAGTCTATGATCCAGGGGCCTCTTGTATGGCGGCCAATCAGATGTGCATTCAGAATAACACCACACAGGCTGGCTGAGAGGAGCTTGCCCTTTGAAGCTTGTTTGTTCTAATTTGGCTTGTGAATTACATAGGGATTTTCAATTTGGCTCCGAACGGAACGGGGCCTGTAAGCTCACTGTCCCGGGACATAAAACAGACAGACAATTCACCGCAGAAGGAAAGGCAAAGTTCTTAAAGGTCAGCTAAACAGTTCCCCTGCATGTATCTATGAATAGTGAAATGTGCGCTGTTTGAGCTGAGACTGAACATTTGATCTGCCAACTGTAACCTTTTTTACTCAGTAGGCATTTGCTGTCAAAGTTTGAGTTCCAGTTACATTTAGAGGCAGTATTTTGTTTTTTTATTTTCATTTATATTTTTCTTAGTCTTGCTGTACTTGGGGGGTTTAATTTGATGTTTCGATTAATCCAGTGTAGACCAAATGTTTCTGTCCTAGGTAAGTCCTGGTGTATACCTGAGATGTTAATCAATAAAAAATGTTTTTTACTTTTGTTAGTCCATCCATCCATCTTCTTCCGCTCATCCGGGGCCAAGTCGCGGAGGCAGCAAGCAGAGTTGCCCAGACTTCCCTCTCCCCAGACACTTCCTCCAGCTCTTCCAGGGGGATTCCAAGGCATTCTCAGGCCAGCTGAGAGATATAATCCCTCCAGCGTGTCCTAGGTCTTCCCCGGGGTCTCCTACCGGGGGACATGCCCGGAACACCTCCCGAGGGAGGCGTCCAAGGGGGCATCCGAAAACAGATGCCCGAGCCACCTCAGCTGGCTCCTCTCGATGTGAAGGAGTACTCCACTCTGAGCTCCTCCCGAGTGACTGAGCTTCTCACTCTATAGCGAAGGGAGTTGTGTTAGTCTTTGTTTGAAATTTCTGGTTTAGGCTCATCTTATTCAAATAAAATGGTTTTCTGACGAGAAACTTTGAGAAGCACTATTTTAGAGTTTCCTCAGAGACTGTGAACTACATTAGATTGTCAGTCAGGGATTTATATTGGGAAATACAAAAATGGCATCTTTCAGTTTCCCTTTTAGATCAGCATTGATGTTACCACATTCATTCTCTATATTTTACAGTCTTATGTTCAGTGTTAATTGCCAATTATTTATTGATGGGGTTATTTGGTAAGACGTTGAAAGCCAAAAAGGAATAGAGAAAAAGGAATCTTTATTTGAGAATGCTGCAGCAGACTAAAACAGTTTGGATTTGATCATTTCCCTGCTTAAAACAAAATTCAAAGGTCTCATGTATTCTGTTTGCTTACTCCTTTTGTTCCTTTCGGCCCTTGTTGAAATATAGTTGACCCCCCTATTATAGGCATGTTGTATGGCACTTTCTGGAAAATGTCAAAGCCCTCCCTTTCGCTGATGTAAGAATTACCAGGTGTTGACCCAGAATCCATTATCTCCTATTAGAGCCAGCCTGTCTTTAGAGAGAGCTTGTGTGCAATGCTTTTTGTCACTACATTAATCCAAATTCCTGCAGCCTGCACAAGATTCGGGGTTTCATATTACATTTAGTTTTGTATATACATTTTTAGCATTAGTTGGCAAAGCACAGGTTCATAGCCTTTATATCTCACAGTGGAATCATTGCTGACCCCTTGTTGCTGGGTTAGTTTCATTGACCCTATCTTGCAATGATACATATTCTTTCAAAGCATTCCCTTGTTTCTGCCTGTTACTCATTTTTTCTTCAGTTCCCTTTCCCTCTCTCTGTTCAAACGACCACTCTTTTTTGCACCTGGGATTTGTCATGCAGAGCCACTACAAAAGACCAGTTGAGGCGTATCCGTTTTAAGAGGGTCATGTGTTTAGATTTCCTTTCACTTTTTTCCCTTGAACTTCTGAAGGATGTGCGTGAGCTCAGACCTCTCCACTGCAGAAGTCTTCCTGTTCTTTGGATTATACTGAGAATTCAAAGATGTCTTAAGGTTCACTGTCTTCAAAATATGTGTTACTTATAAAGACCTATGTGTACAACAAATGCATTCAATATCTAATGTATTTATTGGGTTAATATCACAATAATGCTAAGATGAACCCAGGTCATAAGCCACTAGTTTGCTTCTCAAACTTTTCATACCAAACACCACCTGAGACAAACCCACAAAAAACAAGTCTAAATTAGGTCTTAATCTAAACTAAACTAAATATAAATCATGACTAGTACTGGACCTGGTCTACACCAGGACTAAACTAGGTCTAAACCCCAGCACTAAACTAGGACGAAGCAGGACAAAGCCATGTCCAAGTACCACCAGAGAGAGCCCACTTACCACCAGTTATGATATAGTATATAAATCATTATGCATTCGTATCAGCAATTTACATGATCTGGATTGTGACATGGGATCATTACCATAAGAGGTGTGTCAGATGCCTTGATTATTACACAAGATCAGCAGCCTCATTATCCAAATCAGCACCTGTTCATCACCACATCTTCAGCACTGTCCTATTAGCAGCATAGCCTTAATCGCTGTGACCTGGTTAGGCAACAATAGCAGGAGCAGCCATAACAGCCCATGATGTGTTTCTATTTAAAATAATGAGTTTGGTTTAAAAAAATAGATTGAGCCTCTGTCTGTTATGTTATTCCCTTGTCCATTATTCACATTCATGTATTTATATTTTATATGTGTGTTTCTATTCACATGAATATGTATGATTATGTAGGCGTAATTTTACTGACAGCAGAATTATGTGTGGATCCAGTCCTGCGATTAGCCTTGAACACAAACAAAAGCAAATAGGAGCTAATGTTCCTCCATTAGTGTCACTATTAGTGAAGGTTACCCTGTAATTTAATTGTGCAGAACTGATTTAAATCTGAAGAAACAATGCATTTCTGGCTAGCTGCCAGGTTAGCTTTCATTTTCTCAGCTTTCTTTCTGAGCTCCCAACCCACAGCGTGTTTGTCAGCTCCGATTTGGGCTTCGACGCTCCCTCTTCAAAACATTATCATCTCACTTGACTTTGCTCTATTGTGTTATGTAGTATCACTTCTGCATTTACAGCCGCCCTGGAGCTAGTGGGACGCTTTTAGCTCTACACAAGCTGTTCAGACATGTTACTATTTTGTGCAGAAGAACTGGATGTATGCATTAAGAGATTCCAGCATTCCTTGCAATCTTTGTGCACTTTTATGGAGCTGGCCTTCCTGTTCTGTGTGCAGCAGGTCAGACTCAGAGATGGATGTTGTGTAATGAGTGTAATTGTGCAAATCCTTCCGTTTTCACAGCACTTTAATTTGTTCATGCTGTTACCTAATCTTTATTGGGCCATCATTTGTATTTTGTTTATGATTGCATTTCCTCTTCCAGGGGTTTGGCCAATTATGGGGCGTGCGTTCTCATGCTAGATTGTACTTGTGAATAACACTATTAAGAGTTGTTTGGAGGGCTCTCCGAGAATACATGACATTAGAATGTAGATTGATCAGATGCACTTAATGGAAGGTGTGAATGTGTAGACTGTAAATCTGATTTGCAAACTCATTAAAGATTTCTAGGAGTGCATGTATGAAATTACATGTAGGAAACTGATCTTGTTAAAAGCTTGTGTGGCCTGAAACTGAAAACAATACAAAATGTGATAAATAATGTTTTGCAAGGACACATGTTTACGCTGTTACTGTATTGTATTATTACCTTTCAAAATTAGCTGTCTTTTAACATCAAGCTTTAAGCGGCATGAAACAGTAGAGTCAGGCAAGTGTGAAGTATCAAAAAGTATCAAACGCGAAGACCACACATTTTTATGCTGAAGTCAATTAGGTGCAATTTTTGCCTTTTTCACAAAGGCTGAATGCTGCTAAATACCAGCACCACAAAAATGCATCAGCAGTCTGTGTGGAATACTGTAAACTCAATTTTGTGATTCTTTTTTTTTCATGTGCCTCTAAACTACTGCGACACAGTGACTCCAGTAGGATATATTTTTGGTTAGCGCTGGGCCAGTCAATATACCTCCATCACAGAAAAGCCGGGTGCAGTGGACGCTCTGTTACACTCATTATCATCAGAGCCACACCACTAATCTACTCCATCTGATTCTCCAGCTCTTCTACTGCCTCGCTGATTTGGATAGGAAAGTCCCACCACCACTGCTATCTGCAAGGTCTAATTTAGCTGTCTTTGGCCAATCTGGGCTCACATGCAAGCTAGCTTCTCACGGAGAGGTGATGGAGCGCTCATGTACTCCTCGACCTGGATGCCAGAGCAGTAGGTGAAGTAATAGCTTCAAAATCGTCTTACATTAAGCTTCCCTTGATGTAAAAACCCTACAAAGGGGTCTGGATACCGGGGCTGTTCAGCTGCTGAAGAATGTTGTTTGGTTTCAAAGTAGATTTTGTATTATACTGTGAATAAAGGTTCAGATTAGATACAGATAGCCCCTTAATGCAGCTTAGTGTGTTATGCAAACGTCTCATGTAATAAACTGATCCCAGTGGTCCTTTGAGGCCAGGTTCATAAAGTGAGTGAGGACACAGATCTGCTGGCTGCCTTGTTTGTTCCACCACAACCAAATTATACAAGCAGCTGACCAATGAGGATTAGCCACCAGTCAGAAATATCAAGTCATATGACCAGTTGTTTTAACTCCCTTCAACATTCATTCTTATCTTACGTATCAGCACAACGCAGTAAAACAGTGGCCGGTCGGAGTAACCCAAAGAGACATTTTCAGGGCATGCTCAGTACCTCAGCAGTCTCAGTTAGGCCACTTCAATCACTGTTGTACTCCCAGAAGCTAAGTGACCTCAAGTGCAATGCCGAACAAGACAATTATATATATATATACGCCCGGAGACACACTACTAGAAAACACTACTGTGTGCTGTAACTCTCTGACAGCTGTCAGGTTAAACCAATGACAACTAGGGCACCAAGCCAGAAATGACCCAAACTTAAAATCAACATCACAGGCTTTGCATTGACTATGCTAGTTCCAAAGTTTCTTCCCACCATTACCACCATATGCGAGACCGGATAACCTTACTTAAATAAAATCAATACAAATAAAATAAAAGTCTAAATAACATCAAATCAATATCTTACATTACGTAGTCATTTTTCTGAACTGATTGTCCTGTCACATGTCTTGATTTACATTATTTTTACATTTACCAGTTGTTAAAGTATTTTTTTGTAATTTCCTTACATGTTCTTATAAGGGTTTATTATAAGGGTTTAGGCAGGGCAAACCTCAATCTTGTAAATGTTGAATTCACTCAGTATTGAAATGGTAGTTTGTTTCGTAGGTTTTAAGTTATGTTAAATGAACCCGTATGATTTACTTACTGTGTAGTGTCACCAGCCTCTCCATGGTTCAGTGTTTAGTGGGACAAAGCAGGTGATACAAAGGGTTTGAGAGGAGCCAGTGGTATTCTGTGTTGATGCTAAACAGGAGCAGATGCCATTTGTTTGAGGTCTGGGGTGCTGACACGGGAAGCAGAGGCATGGTGGTGTTAAGCCCAAGGGATCACATCACCCACCAACACCAAACCTGCCTGGGCAGCATCAACTCTGCAGCATCTGGTCCCTGACGTGTCACGCTTCAAGAGATGTGGGTCTGCTTAAAAATGATATCCAACTCAAGTACAGATCAAAGCAGCTCTGAGAACAGGGGGATGGGCTTTTTACCAGCTCAAGGTATTTCAGAGTAGTAAAGTCGGTGTTTCTTGGATTAAATGACTCAAATGTGCATTGAAGTGCTATCATCAGCTTTTACCTCCACGTATAAGGTGCAGACAAAATGGAAATGGGGAAGCTCAAAGTGGCTCACACTGACAAAGCAGTTTAGCTTACAAGAATGTGATGTCATGCAGAAATACCAGCTCTGAATGCACAGGAACACAGGAGCATAGGTCTGATATATAATACTGATCCCTTAACATGATAAGTTAATAATAATGACTTTATAATTGAAAATGTGTGGAAAATATCAATTCAACTGAAAGCACACTTGTTGAGTTCGAATTTAGGATGTTTAGTACACCCCAAAGTACCTGAGAAAAGGCAATATACTATACCAAGAACTAACTGAATACAACATCACCGTGAATGCACTACTGTGTTGAATGAAGTTCCATATCAGTTACATACTGTCCCTAAAATGTATAAAAGTAATTTTTATGGTATGCAGTTCCCTGTATTCTTTGATCAAAACGAAGCCACTCTTACATGAAATCACCAATGAACTGATAAGTGCATGTGCTGTGTCAGTAGAAGGAGCGTTAAGTGCCATTTCAAAATGCTTGGCCTCCATGGCTGCCTTCATAAACATACTTGTAAAATCTTTGGCAATATTTAGAAGATTGCTTGTGAAACTGTAAATAGTCGATATTGAATGTTAAAGCCACTGTCCACATTGATGTTCAAGACATTTCAGCACAGCATATAATTCCTTCAGGGTGTCACAGTATGTAGCTTCTGAGGCCTTCTCATTTGGGCCAGATCCAATTGGACAGTTTTATCCCATGAAATATACCAGTTCAACCAGTTTCATGAAAATGCATTTAAAGATACCAAATTCAAAGTCCATGGCTTATGCCCAATTTCAGTGCTGTTTGTTGAGTGCCTCCGAAAAACCAATGCCATCAAGTCTCTATGGCGACATCTGGTTCTCATCTTCCCTACTTCCTCTGACACAGGAGATTGTTTGCATTTATGATATAATCTACATACTGTGCATGTTATGTATTTGGTTAGGCCCAGGCTGGGAATATATGAAGCAGAAAAATACAGAAAGAAGTAAGAGAAGGAGCTCAAAAGACCAACTTCAGTGGATTGTTGAGTTCCATTAGCTCAAAAGAATCCACAGCATTTTCACATACATAACGGTAGATCAAGGATGGCAGTGTATCATTGGCTACAGTACAATCTTTAGTAATACACTTATGTGTTTGATCTTGGATACATATACTTATACCATTTACTCTGTTTTAGAACATTCAACAAAATGCTCTGGATTCTCACATTTCAGTTGCTGTACAGAATTAATAGGGGTTGCATGGGATTAGGGGTGGGCAATATGGCAATAAAAAAGGAATAGTGAAGTTATGAGAATCTGTGAAGAATAAATTGTGATATAGTGCATTCATTTACACTCTGCTCTTCACTATCAAACTTACTGTAACAATGCCAGATTTATAATCAATAGTATTATGTATGATGATAAACACTGGATTAGATGTACATTGAATTTGTAGTTAAAAAGATATTATGAATCAGCAGTCTTCTGTATAAGACAAAATATACAACGTCAACTAACATATATCATATTGCCCACCACTACATGGGATCATAGTGGGCCTATAATTAATACTAATTGTTTATATACTGTATTGTATTGTTCTTCCATCTCCCCCAAATCCCCGGGACAACGGATGGAAATTAGCATTTTGCTATAATCTGGTATGTTTACATTCATGCTGTATAAGCCTGTGTGTTCATTAGCGTGCACTGTCCCGCTCAAATAAATAAATAAATAAATAAATAAATAAATAAATAAATAAATAAATAAATAAATAAATAAACATGTTTTTGGTGGAAGAGAAAATGAGCAACCAAGGAGAACTTCATGAACACAAGGAAAATGTAAAAAGAATTTGGATACACAGGTGGGCTTTTTCCCGAGCTGATATTTTCTACATTTTATACAGAGCATTAGTCCCACTTCACAATGGCTTTATTCAGTGGTGGCCAAAGTACTCAACTGCAGTACTTGAGTCAAAGTATAGATCCCTCTTGTCAAATATTACTTAAGTACTAGAGTAAGTTTTCAAAGTACTTTTTGAAATGAGTGCAGTCAAGAATAATTGTGTGACATTTCTTCTACAAACTTAGAGGCTTGCGGCACCAAAAATATGAATCTTTTTTTTTTAATATATTTTCTACCGTCCAAATATGAGAAGTCTATGATATGTCTAATCCTATAGTCTAAACTGACTAAAGACTAAGACTAAACTGAGGTGAACCCATGTTAAAATCAGGACTAATAAAAACAAAGGTAGCAACAGTAAACAGTCTTGAAGCCGGTGTAAGTCAAGTCTTAAAGTGTCAATGACAAACTGGAAAATGCTTATCTATTGTGTGAAGCAATAGGCTGTTGTACTGTGAGCTCTCTTTGGAGGGCTGTGCAAATACCTGGATACCTGGAGAAAATCAACAACCAACCAAAACCAAAAAAGCACACTCATGTTTCTCTGGCAGCCTTCCAATCAGGAGGCAAATACCATACAACTATACTTCTATGCATCTAAAGGATCTAAATGGTCTGTGTAGAATTGACTGGTCTATAGTGATTTTAACACACCCGCATTTGAGGTTTACAGAGAATGGTCTAAAAATATATTTATACTGTATTTATCTTGTGAGTTGCTGTTCTGAGATGAAAGGCTGATACAAAAACAGACAACCATCTCTGGATCACAACCTAACAGACTTTGAAGCAGTGCTCCAGCTGCAGAAGACCAGACAAGGGCCACTTTAGTTTTAGGTACAAGACCTACCTAATAAACTGGCCACTGACTGCAGTTCTGGAGTATTAAACAAAATCTTTAAGGCAAACTTGTGTGAATTCAGCCACTAGCTCAGTCGATACATATCACGCACCTGAAGGCAGACAGGCTGGGACCTAACTGACAGGGGCTGACAACAAGATCCGATGCACCTCAATTGTTCTGCATGCATCAGTGTGTTTAGATATGGCAGAGGCAGTGTATACTGATAAGTGGTTTGATTTTCGGGCCCTGAGAACAAGCGAGTGTTGATGTCTTTTATAATCCTGCAGCGATAAGGACGTGTGATAATAGAAACCACTGAAAAACTTGCCTTTACATTCTCTGTATGTTTGATATGTCATCCCAAGACTTACATTTACACACCCTTGTGAACTTACGTGAATCTACAGGGGAAAATTAGCTCTAGAGTATGCAAATAGCTCCTCTGGCTCAAGGACATAAATATGTATCTGCTTCCATTCAGCCACTTAAATAAGGTTCCTACAAAGGAAGTGGCACATTTTGAGAGTGAGACGTAAAAAGCAGATATCTGCTTATCAGAGCATGAACTAAAAGCGAGATCTGTCAAATATTAAAGCTGAGTTTAAAGACATCATTTCAACTTGGTTTCATTTACATTTAAAAGGATGGGCCGTTTTGACATTACTCCATTCATCACATGGGCTAGAGGAGGCTTTGAGGAGTCTCATCTCTGAAGGATTATGCTGCTAGATATGAATATGAATGATTTTGGGGGGGGAGCCTTTAAGTGTACAGCGCCAACATTATGAAGCCCTGTTTGGCTTTTTACCTGACACCTATTAAACATTCGTATCTATTTAGTTTATAACTTAACTAACTTTCTTAACCATTTCTTTACTGTTGTCATGACAATACTGGAGCCGTTCCAACTAGCAGCAACTTCATTGGCTCTTTCAAAAGTGTAACAAGGGAACAGTTGGTAGTCATTAATAGCACCATATGGACTATATAAAACAACTCAACATGTGAGATATATATGTAAATACACAAATATGTTGCTATAGTCATACACATGATCATTCTTCTGCTTGTTAGTAGTGTGTTGGGGGCAGGGGAATAAAAGCTAAGAAAAAAAATGCATGTAAAATGACTAAATAAATGTGATTGACCAGGCTTGTAATCTGCACAGTGCTGTTGATTTTACAGTGCAGTGTTAGATGTGCCCTTGTATATATCATTCCCCAAATTATGACTACTCTTGAAAATATTTAACAGTGAGGTAATGGTTAATAGTGGCACTGCAAAAACAAGACATATAGGCTATAGCTTATACATCTTCCAAAAACCCAGCAGCATGTCAGCCCAGTAGGCCACCGCATCCAGGAACAGGGGAAGCCTCTGATGGAGCTTTGATACAGTCAGAAAACTCAGCACGGGTGTAAGAATTTTCTCCCCAGTGTCTAGATCTCATTTCCACATAACATAGGGGCCAAAGGCGGGGGTCCGGCCTTGCTCTTGACCACACTTCCTCCCAATAACACAAGGTTTTAGTGACCCATCCGTCAGCACTGTTTACATCCCCAATTGTAAACCCTCCACGAACTTCATCTCAGGCTCGTCGACTTTGAAATCCAGCTGATGATGGCACCCCAGCCTGACCCCTACCCTCTACACTGCAAAATCTGACTTGCAAATCTGACTTTAGAAATAACCAGTTGTCAATTCACCTACAGTAAGCCAGTCATTCCCAAAGTCATGAGTGTCAGGGGCCCCTAAAAAATCCCTAGAAAAACACTGCACTGGGACCTTTGACCTTACGTCACCGACTCCACCTAAAACCCAAAGTTGCTGGGATCACTGGTGTTACTTTTTAATCTTAGTTGAAGTGACTATTTTTGGGGCAATCAGTTTCTGAGGGATAGTTTTTTAAGCAAGTCTAAAGTGGGATTTTACAGTGTGTGCGTTGTTTATGTATTCACAGTCATTCCAGATGTTGGGAATGATTGGGAGTCAATGTTCTGAGGAATGGCTGGCCGCTCAGTTATGTGGGGAGCTTTCATCAATGACACAAATCATTAGAGTTCGCTACTGTGTCGACAGCAGAGCGTCGAGCCGAGAGACAAAAAAATCTTATAATGATGATAGATGGGCACGCATCACACTGCCTCCGTCCCGCTGTTAGCAAATTTGAGATTCCTAATGGTATTTGTGTCTGTGGAATGTTAAAAGTGACACTGCGGGGTAATGCTTTAGATGGGGAAACAGTTCAGACCACATGAGAGAAGCCACTGAATGATGCAAATGCTGTGTCTTAAATGTGCAATTAATAATGCAAATACAATGTTACTTGAAGGCAGTGGCAACAAGAGAGAAAATGATCCTACTGAGATTGCCTGTGAATGTTGTGTGAGTGTGACTGAGGAGTGAATGAATAATGTAATTGTAAAAGGGTCTTTGAGTGTTGAGAAAAGCGCTATATAAAACCAATGCATTATTATAAGGCGTATTAGCATACATCAAATGCACACAAAACAACTTGGTGAAGTGTTGTTAATGGAGCAGGGTCTTTTGGAGATCTTGCTGTGGGCCCTCATATCTCAGCCCCATGCTTGACTTCAGAGATAGGACTATATAGTGAAAAGAGAGCAGAGTGGGTTTTTTGATTTTCAACGGATGCGTACATACATATGACAAAAGCAATGTCAATTTTTGTATGATGCAGACTTTTGGATGTTTCAGTTATTTACTGCATAAAAATGCTATTTCATACCCCACCCCTGTGCTTTCTAATGTACATAACTGGTAAGAACATTTAAAGGAGCCCTACACAAACAAGAACCGGATGCATTTAAGTCAGTTCCACATATTCACACCTTTCATTCTGAATGAAGCTTGTAATATATGGAACCAAGAGCTAAGCTTAGAGACTTGTTGCAGAGATACGGTGAAGCGTATGCATTCAGGCCTAATAACTTGACCTGAAAACAGCCAATGCCAAATGTGAAATTTTGAATCAAGCATTATAAAATCATCATACAAACACTGATCCTTCTGTCAACTGCCTCCTTAAAATGGACATGGATACTACCATTGCTGTCATTAGGGACGGAAGCCAAACAATGAGCTTTTTCAAGAGTAATGTTGGAATGAAGTCTTTGTTTAGTGTAAATTGTGTGTAGCATTTAAATAACCCCAGATGTGCTGAAGCTGAAGAGCCAGAAAATGACAATGAGACCACCAGGAGTACGACACGCTCTGGTGCTGCTATGGTTGAAGTCCATCAGCTGGGATTTGAAGCTGTCTCCAGTGTGGCGGCCATTTTTTAAGAGAAGCACCACCACCCTGCTGCGGATCGTCAGAACCCCAGTTACTGGACATCTCATAAGTTTGATGAATTGATTTTTATCACTACATCCAAATTGGAGAGTTATTTAAAGTCAACCATTGCCACAGTGCTCTATAAGCCTCCTGTTTCACTTCGAGATCCTATTCCGTTTATTATGGCTTGGCCTCAAATTAATTCTGAAGAAGTGCTCGGGTATTAGTGGATAAAATATGACCTATTTTCTGCCTCCCAGTCCGGCCTCTAACTAAGTCATTCTTTAGATAAATAGCTTTGCCGAAAAAAAGCCTTCCTTCTTGTGGTGCCTGTAGCATTGCTCCCCTTTCTCCTCCTTTTCTGTGACAACTTTGATGGTCAATTATATTTAATAAACAGCTAGGGCACCGAAATAAATCAAATTCAGGAGGGCCTAATCCTCTTCTCAAGCAGACTGTGAAGCCACAAAGTTCTGGAAAGAAGTTTGAAACTGGACGGTAATGGAACACACATGTCATGCTGCAGAAGCCTTGTAGAAGTGGGATCAGTGCTACTCACAGGCCTCTCTGTCAACAAACCTGACACGCAATGAAAAAAAATGCCTGGTTCCTTGACATTTGGTGTATTTTTCTAGTGGATTTGTGGAGAACATTAGTCGACACTTTTAGGCAAATGTCATGGGTTCATCAAGGACCTTTTAATTAAGCTATCACCCAGGGGCTTTACACACAAGACAGGGCCCCACATTTCAGCAGCAGATGCCCCGCTTGGTGTGCGTGTGTGGTTAGAAGAGTGTACAAACTCTGGGACCAGAGGTTGGCTGCTTTTACCAGGCTGGTTAACCCCGGGTGGAGCTAAAAGACACACCAGCAAGTGACAGAACTTTCAACAACACCATTGAGAAATCGCGAGAAATAAAAAGGAGAAATATTTAGGGTGTGTGATATACATAGATAGTCTTCTCATATCTTCCATATTATTTTTAATTGGATTTTTTTGCTGCATAAACCTCCCTAATATGTGGGCCTCAAGTTTATCATGTGTGGCCCATGCAAATAAATAAATACATACATTTACAATATCTTCAGCAATATGCTTTGATGTTCTTTTCTCTTCTGCCTGGTTTCCTTCAGATTCCTGCAACATCCAGTTATTTACTATTTCAAGCCACCCTGGAGTCCCTGCATTTCAGTTAATAATGTGAACGACCTCATTCTAATTCCACCAGGTACAGCCTCTCTGTTGGGAGAAATGTCACAGAATCACATCTAGCATTTCCCATTGGAAGATAGATGCATACTAAAATAAATATGTATTGGTGAGCCACACACGTTCGACACTAAAAATGATATACCTCACTGAGATCACATGGCAATAATTATTATAGCTCACAGTATCATTATATAATCTGGTTGTCTCTATAAAATATTTTGTTTAGTTCATTGCATTGTTGCGCTCCAGAACTTCATGCAAGAAAGTATTGAGTATTTATGAAGCATTAAAAAATGTGCACGTGAAATTGATCTGTGTATGTTAAGTATCAATGGCTAGAAACATAATAATAATAATAATAATAAATAATTTAGATACAATGCATCCCACTGGCCAATTCAATCTGCCTCGATGATTAACTCTACTTTAGTTAACTACCCTCACAAGGCTCTGCAAATGGAAGTTTTTTTGTGGCTGCTGGTCTAATAGAAGATCATTTATTTGTAATAATTAGTGTGACTTTTGAATTTACTGGAAAAATCTATTTGATATTGAGCATGTAATTCAGTGATAGAATATTAGAAAGTTTCATGATTGGGCTTTCATTTCTCCACAATGTTTCATCCAGCGTCTTATCAGCAGTGGTAATAATGTTAACTCTCATTCACTCCTTAAATGAAATTAAACTGATTGAAATCTATTCATGTGGTTTGGTAATTTAATTAAAGACAAAAATCAAATAAGTAAAAAAAAAAAAACATTTCATCAACCATTGCAATTTAATCAAGATTATGATCCAAAATCTAAAAAGCAGACATATGTACTCATTATTGAGACACTAGTCAATTCTAATATCAATTATTTTATTTATTTTTTCACATAAAACTGGATGGGTTATTTCTGTATATGCTTTGGAGTAGTCCATATTGTTTTATTGTTTTATTGTTTACGTTGATTCATTTCTATAAAGATGCAAGCAAGTGTAGATATATGATGAAGTAACTGCAGCTGACAGCAACTCATGGGCTATGTTTGTTCATTTACCTAAATTATTACCTATTGTGTTAGTGACCAGAGGTGGGTAGTACTCAGCTACATTTACTTGAGTAACTTTGTAAATACATTGTACTCCACAGAGTAGCTATACTGCACAATACTTTTCACTTTTAGTTGAGTAATAATATTTTGAAGTAACTGTACTCTTACTTGAGTAAAATCTTGTAAATCTAGAAAACTTTTACCCCTCTGGGTGTCATGTAAGAACAGCTTAATGTGAAAAATGTGATGATGTGGAAATTAATACATTTTTAATGTTTTTAGTTTATATCTTTCAATTGTATTGCCAGATTACAACAAAATTAAACAGATAATCTGACATTATGCTCAAACAGTTACTCAGGACTTATGTGAATGAGTACTTTTTACATTTACTTGAGTAACAATATTTTGAAGTAACAGTACTCTTATTTGAGTAAAATGATTGGCTACTCTACCCACCTCTGTTAATGATATAGAGCGTAATAAATCTTCTGATAACTGCAGCAGCTGCTGAGACCTTCTAATGCTCTTCCGATGGGCCTTTGCACTTTTGTATAGACTTTGTGTATACCTGCTTGACTTAATCACCTGCACTGAAGAAAACAAAATATACTAGAAAAGAAAAATAATCACAAAGGACTATTTTAGAATCCAGTAAAAAACACATCAGCCTATAACATTTTAACTGCATATTGATACATAAAAGAAGTGCCAAGGCTCTGATGAAGAGTGTACATGGAAAAAGACCGGTGCTTAGAGCATGGATTATTTGAGTCTGGCTTTATCTAGTCTGGGTCATGACTAAAGCACCACCACCAGACATTCAATCAACTTAAAGATACTGTCCTGCCCAAAATGTATTTCTACAACGTGGTTTAACCTTTAAACATTAGGAACCAGAGCCTGTTAAATGTATTTCTGTGATTTCACCAACACTGAAATGAGCCTTTTCATCAGTTCCACTTTAATCCGTCTGCCTCATTTGTGCTTATTTTTCAGTTTTCCAGTAAAAGTTTTCTGACTAATTTTGTACAATATTTGTTATCTCACTATTTGTTGTACACTTGCCTAATAACATGCCATTACTGCAGCCAAAAGAGATGCACAGCGAGAGACAAACCAGGCCAGCAACAAGGTCATTGTGTTCATATTCTTCCACTGAACACATTCAAGCACTGCTCGTGTGTGTCAAAGAAGTAGGTCACAAAAAGGAATCCTAACTAGGATTCTTGTTTTCATATCAGGAATTAACATATATTTCCCAATTATGAAGGTGAAGTATGTTTTTTCAAGCGATCCCTGGTGGTTTTTATCTCCACCACAGAACAGCCAGTATAAGAAATGGACAAATAAAAGAGAGGAGCATTTTCTTCTGTTTACAGGGAGGTAGAGTTGGCCTTGTGTTTATTTTCACACCACTCCAAAGAATATAAGCACAGGCCCTATCTTCATTCCCATCTGATCAGTGCAGGTAGAGCAGCAGTCGACTGGCATGCAAGGATTGAGCCTGGACCCACGCAAGTCAAGGTATGTTCCTCTCAGGCATGTGGAGATAGGACTGCGCTCAAACAACATACATTACATAACAATTGACATTCACGAAAATTAAAAAATGTAAAAAATAGATGCGTGCAGCAAACCAAAGATTTTCTCTTGTTGAGAACATAATTAGCTCTTTGAAGAACAGAACGACTATGTTTAACATAATTGCATTTCAAAGGTACCATATATACGTTGTGAAAACACAATAGCTGTTTTAATTACCATAAAATTACAGCATTTTTCAAAACACACTAACACGGAGACCTGAAATGTCCCCAAATTGCATAGCATGCTCCTTTAGGGCACTTCATTGAGATGAGCTCTCCAATTTCATTTGCTACTTTGGAAGGGGCAGAACATATGGACACTGATTAAGAGTTTCCAATTTAGATCATCAAAAAACAAAAATTAGACACACTTTATTTTACATAGCCCTTAATTATATTGTATCTACCTCATTAGGTACAATGTAATACACTGTGTAACAAACTGTAATAACATGAACTACATTGTACAGAATGGTTATGATTGTACTTAATGAGGTAGATACAATGCAATTAAGGATTATGTAAAATAAAGTGTTACTGGAAAATATATGTTTAAAACACTATCTATCTATCTATCACAATCTATACTCCAGCCCAGAACAGCACTGCCCATGAGGGAGAGCCATAACTCTGACCTCAATGTGTTATTTTGGTAATGGCTAATTAGACGGCTCTTGTTTCCGATTAGCTTCTAATGTTACTCACACAGACCATTGCCTTGTTTCCGTGTATATTGAGTTATCCCTCTGTGAACCTCTTGCATGATCGTGCTCTGCTACAACAACCGCCTGAACTGTTCCAATCAAACTGTTTGTTTTTTGTCCGTGATCACATACACAAGCATGACACTTTCACATCATTATTCTTGCTCTGCTAAATCAAGTATTCATCAATGTACCTGTTCCATATATACTAATGACTGGCGTATAGGTATCATGGGAGCAGTTGATAAATGGGATGTGCACTGTTCATTAACCTGAGCAGAAGGATAGGGCTTACAGATGTGGTAGACTAGTGTTCTTCTGTCACATGTTTATAATAAGGAATGGATGGCCTGGTCACACTGACTATAGAATGTGTTATACCAGTAGGCAGCCATGGTCTCTGTGTGAGTGATGGTAATGTAAGTAACTTCGGGTCCCCTTTGTGCTGTTGGTTTGTTTGTTTCCTTGCTTCTTTCTGCAAATATACAACGTTAAACTACATATCTCATTAGCTATACATTGTTATTCACATGTTGTTCTCTCACGACTTCTTGCTTGCTGTACGATGTCCCAGTGATGACCTTAGCTGGCCCTATCTGTGGTCGTGTCCTCACCTCCTGGACATTGCCTGCTTTAGATGCCTGGCTTGCTATTAGTTGTTTCACTGATGACCTAAGCCTCCTCTGTTAGAGCACAAAAAAATAACATGAATATGAAGAATGATATGAAAAATAATAGCTGAGGTGGCTCGGGTTTCGGATGCCCCTGGACGCCTCCCTCGGGAGGTGTTCCGGGCATGTCCCACCGGAAGGAGACCCCGGGGAAGACCTAGGGCACGTTGGAGGGTTTATATCTCTCAGCTGGCATGGGAACGTCTTGGAGTCCCCCCGGAAGAGCTGGAGGAAGTGTCTGGGGAGCGGGATGTCTGGGCATCTCTGCTTAGGCTGCCGCCTCCGTGACCCGGCCCTGGATAAGCAAGATAAGCAATAAGAAGATGGATGGATATGACAAATAAATAAAATAATAATTTCTGTGCACAGGTTTTTATAATCCTCATTAGTTTTGTTAATGTTGGTAGAGTTGGTTCTCAGTGGCTTATACCGACTTGTAGTGACAGGAGGTAAAATAGTACTTTATATTCTGGTCAGAAACTATGAGCCTGGGAATTTTATATTTGAGAACATAAAACCTGGATTGGTTTTATAGCTACAAGGACATTACCATATTCAAATATATGACATCTAATAAGCTCCCGGCTGCATGCATAATAAAAGTGGAGGCGAGCTGACAGTAAGGATATTCAGGTTTATGTATGTTGGAGTATTAAAGTTGGATGTTCAGGACTGCAGCAGATTGTCCCAGTGCAGTGGAGGCCTGACTGAAGTTCACATGCAATCAGCCACATGTGGCTGGCTCAGATGGGAGTATAGTGGCCACTGAACAACACTGGAGACTGGATAGTTTTCCTGAAATGTTTTTTTGTTTGAATTTTGAGGTTTTTTTTGTTTGAATTTTGAGGTTTTTTTATTTGAATTTTAAGGTTTTTTTTGTTTGCAACTGAATAAAGTTTGTCGAGGCTTACTTTTAGATTTCAGGAAATGTACATCACAGCAGCCATTCTTGGCAGATATTGCAGACAAAATGCAATGTCTGCTGACATTTCAGTCAATATTGAGTTATTTACATATTCCTATATTTGGATACCTACTCTTTATAATAACAAGTGTTTTTTTGAGTTTTATTATTTTTTGAGCATTTTACAGGCTATGTAAAAAAAAACATGAAGATCTATCTGTAATATCAAGGCTTGACTTTTTCAAATGGACGTCAGAACACAGATAGAACCTTATACTTCTAAAAGGGGCTATATTTAGTTTTACTGTATATTCTTTCTTAATGGTTTATTAAATCAACAGTTTGGACTTGAATCGTGCCCATGAAGATCTAGTAGTCAAAATAAAATCAATCATTCTGTTTGTAATAAGCGGGTACTGAAATCATCATACAGTTTAACGCAGGTACATACTATTTTCATACATACTTTACAGATTAAGGACATACTGGCTTAGTTACCCCATTGTTTGCTGGTTTTCATCAACCCTGCAAGTGGTTATCTGTACAAAGTCTGGAACAATATGTGTTGAATGAGCTGTCAGCAGTGGATTTCGGAGGGTTATGGCCACTGGTCTTTTTATCAAGCAGCTTTCAGTGCGACAGCTTCTATCTTCAGCCTCTGGGTCACTGGCACCCCGAGGAAGGTGTCACAGCAAAGCACACTCTTCAGATGCCAGCGTTCCTTTGACTTCACACGGGCATATTGAGACATCCAAAGGAACTATTCAAATGGAGGGGTGGTGTTTGAAAATATGTAAGAATGGCTCACCCAAGGTTTATTGTGGTAAAGTGGTTAGCACCTCACTACAAGTAGATGTTACTGGATCTTCTTTGGAAATGTTGGCTTCCCCATATGCCCCATCACCTGTACTTTATCCCAGTGGTTTCTTCAGATAAAAATATTAAAGTTGCAGTACCTGATTTTGTGCATTAAAAAAAACTAAATAAACTCTTCTTTTAACAAAAAAATAAAATTAGCTGTTAAATAAGCTGTGGATTTTGAAATAAAAAATCAGCTTTCTCACATTATTTCTGATATATTCTATTTCTTGATCAATAAAAAATGTTTCAACCAATCCGAGAGCTCCTGTACTGTGGAAGCGTGTGATTGGTTGAAAACAAGTGTCCCTGAAAAAGCCTTTATAATACAGCCCACAGAGGGTCTCAGAGTCTCATTTTAAACCCTTATAATACAGCCCACAGAGGGTGTCAGAGTCTCATTTTAAACCCTTATAATACAGCCCAAAGTGTTTTAATCACATATGTTATGCTGTACTATTGACTGTATTTATATGCTAAAAAAAAGTACAAAAGTACAAAGCTTTAATTCCATTCCAACTGTGACTGTATGGTCATTGAACAATAAAGTCACTATACTAACTCTATACTAAGTCTATCTTTTATTACCTGCAGAATATTAATGATATAATAATACAACAATAACACTGGACTGGGTATTAAATTCATAGTGCAGATTGTAGCTGATCTAAATGGAGGCACTGTTGATCCCACCTGAGGAAAGCAAAGCAACCCCTATAGATTCATAACAAATCCATTAAAATTAATGGGCTAAGGAAGCTGGTCCCCGGAGGCACGCTGGAACAAATGTTAGGGTCTTTTAAGAAATGGAGCTGTTCTCTCGGGAGAAGTATATATTTGTTTGACCTTCTTAGCCGCCATTACACTTTCAGCACAGTATAAATACATTCATTAAATTGAAACGCCACATTGTGACATTTCCTGCACTCAGGTAGTATAGTTTAGTTTAGCTCTGATGAATTCATTTATTGTGAAAAAAGGTGAAACTCCATCAAGACAACGCCTATAAAGGAGCATTGACGAGACAAGCTACAATTTGAAATTTGAAGTTTATTTACATCACATAAGGTCAGAGCTTGGTTTGACTGTAGGCAAAGAATTGACTTCCAATATTTTAAATAGTTCAAACTGAAATGGCCTTTTTTTGGCTGGATCTAAACACTAAATAATATAAATATTATTGGCCAACACCTTCAAATGCAGATCACAAATTCTCATAAACCATCATTTTTTAATATTATGTTGTAGCCTAATGCTTATATAACAATATTTATATATTTACAATTTGCCACTGCAGTCACACAAATGGCTTAGCTAATCTAAAATATTATCTTTTATTTCAGAAAAACTAGGGAGAAAAAACAACAATGATGAAATTAAACAATGATTTGCAGCTCATTATTGACTTCCAATAGAAAACAACTCTCTTAATAGGAGCATTGATCACTCTACTGTCAGCGGCTATGGCAGACAACGCTTTTGGGGATAAAAGAAAACTCCCAAGTGAAGTGATTAAATAGCAAATGTGTGTCAAATTAATCTCAAATCAAACCATTAACCAAAGCGTGCAATGATTTCTAAAGTTGATTTAACTAAGCCACAGAGATAAGCTGTGGCCTCTGAATGTTATTTATGGAGCCAGTGGGAACAGAGCTTCCAGAAAATCAGGCCTACTTCACAGGCTTCAAACGGGGACTTGTGATTGGAGATTCTCAAATGCCTTCTTCCTTCCCTCCCTCCTGCTGCGGGACTCATCTGTTCCTAATATTACACACTGCTGCGCTGGAAACCTTTGTAACAAATGCATTATGCTTGTCCAACTCTGATGTGCTGCAGGCTTTGTTCAACAACTATGGGAGATTTTAGCTCAAAGGTAGATTATTACTTAAACCGCTAAATCAAATATTGTAATTAGACATAGATATGGTTTCGTATGCCATATTCCTATTGAGATACCAGTTGATTTGAACATTGGAAGGGAATAGACTGTTCTCATAATTCTGGTTTAATGGTTAATTTATATTTATTGGTAATTTAACACTTGACTGACATCTACAATGTGATGTGAGCCTGCTTGTCTCTGAATTGTTTGCGCCAACAGTAATGTGTCAAATATAAAACCTGAAACTTGAAATAAAAATTAAACAGTTGTGATTTTATAGAACTCAAAAAATAGAAACTAAAAAAAAGCACGGAAAAGTCTGTCTACAGTTTTACAAAATATACAGTAACTTTATAGTTTACCCAGATACACCTGTTGCTGTGTTGCCCTCTAGAAGGCACTACAGAGCATATATCCAGAGTTTTTAACCCAGAGCCTTGCCTTACTGAACGACAAACACGTACATTACATTTACTCAGTTACATTTACTCAGTTACATTTACTCAGTTACATTTACTCAGTTACATTTACTCAGTTACATTTACTCAGTTACATTTAC
>JAVQKC010195713.1:0-12042 GCA_036025475.1 Philypnodon macrostomus | reverse complement strand
TTATCCTCCGCTACAGCAGCAGGCTCCTGTGTAGCCGATAGTTTCCCAATACGTGATAATATAGTGAAATAAACGGCTCCTAAACAGTTTATATCTTTACTACCATCTCTCTTTATAATAGTTATAATAGTTTTGAGATTATATCTGTCCATTTTAACTGTAAACCAAGCCTCTAAAGTTGAAGCATTTCTCCACATGAAACCAAAACAACACTCTCTTCCTGAGACACGCCCCCGTTGTCAAGGCGACAACAGTGAGCACTTCACAGGAAATCTGATAGTCCGCATTTTAAAATGGTGGTGTGAAAGTAAAAATGTTGCCAGGGCCAGACAAACTATGAAAAAAAGTGTGACTTATAGTCCAGAAAATACGGTAATTTTCTTTTTGTATGCATGTAGTTTCTCAGACTGCTTCCTATGGTTGTTGTTTGTGTCTGTGATCGCGGTGGTGTGGAGGTTAGCTGCAGGCCTATTGTCGCTCCCTCACAGTGAAGTTGGCATGTGCTGCTCGCCCCGTGCTGTTTCAGCCGAGGTCGCGTCGTGACCTTGGAGCTGTGAATTTGTGTTTACCACAGACCCTTATGTTCCGGCTGTGGCTAGTGTTCAAAAACAGGGGTGCAAGGGTGGAAAAACTTAGTTGGACAACAGAAAAGTAGAAATATAGTTTGTGTTTTTGAAGATTTATGTTAACCTTTGATTCTGAGGAGCTGGAGCTTAACTCTCAATTCGGGCCTGGTCCTATTTGTCACCTCAATTTAAAAGGTCAGTGTCAGCAAGAGGCGTGTGAAGTGGCCTTGTCGGAATCCCGTAATAGTAGTTAGATGTTCCATTGATAAAAAGATCTTAGCATAAATTGGATGATAAAATAAAAGTGTATCCCCCAATAAAAAAGTACCTATTAGATGTCCTATTACAGATGTTCTTGCTCCATTCGCTTTAGACCTATACAATATAATTCAGATATATATAGCTGTTTATTAAACTTGAAGACAGTCACAGTTAACAATTTGATTTCATGTCTATTAAATAGTTGTCCCCATTGTATATAGAGCCTGTGTTGCATATACCGTATTTTCCGGACTATTAAGTCGCTCCGGAGTACAAGTCGCACCAGCCGTAAAATGCATAACAAAGAATGAAAAAACATATATAAGTCGCACTGGAGTATAAGTCGCATTTTTTTGGGAAATAGAGCGCCCTCTTGCGGTTTAGTGTGAAAATAACATGTGAAATGATATTCCGGTAATTATGTGTTAATAATTTCACACATAAGTCGCTCCAGAGTATAAGGCGCACCCCCCGCCAAACTATGAAAAAAAATCGCGACTTATACGGTACCTTTATAAGGCAACAGAGAACGGGCCAATGACTTATCAGTACAAAACATAAGTGGAAGAAATGTGTATTAGACAGATGTTAAAATAATACATTGTAAATTTAACTTGAAAATGTAATTCATTATTTTACATTTTGACTCCTTGTTGCCACCTTAAATGTTTGCAGTTCTTTCTTGATAATGATGTAAACTCACCGGCATCAGATGATGGTTCTTGACACCATCTTAGAATATAGATTTAAGTGCTTAATCCATCAGCTCTTTCCGCTGCCACAGAGGTTATAAAATGAACCACAAAATGACAAATGCCCATCACAGCTTCCCAATGTTATTTAATATCTCTTATATGTTTTCATTTATAATGCCATCTCCTATTATCGAAAACACCTTACTTATAGTACATACAATATCCTGCCAAAGCTGCAAAATACCTCACTGTGTACAAACCCGGGCTCAAAATTAAGTCGATAAACTGCAGTGTGTGCCTCTCTGACTTTGTTTAATGTGGATGATTTGGTGTATAATATCTACACTGAGGATATAGATTTGCATATTTACAGCACATGCACGTCTTGTCTGTGTGTGTGCGTGTGCGTGCGTGTGTGTGTGTGTGTGTATGTGTGTGTGTGTGTGGGCAGCCTTTGCCCCCTCCCCGCTCATTAATATGTATGTTGTTCTGAGGCGGCTCGCGAAGGAAGCCGCTCTGTTTCTCACCCGCTGATTAATGCTGTCTGTCAATTACCTCTAGATCCAGCCGTGCTATGGAGCTTCCCCCAGGACCACACCGACCAGGTTTGAGCACACACTCCCTCCAACATACAGTCCCTATTCCTATATCTTCCATTCTACCCATTGCTTGGATTGTTCTTTTTTCCCAGCTTCCTTCCTGCTATGTCAATGAATAGTTATAGCAATGGTTAACACAATATCCATAATGCAAGAATGTAAACAATCAATATGATGTTATAGTCAGCAATTTAACCATTTTTATACTGCAATAATAAAAAAAAAGCATGGATTTAGTCGAGTTAGGTCGATCTGGTTTGGGCTACACTCTTCCTCCAACATACAATCAGAATCAGATTTCTTCACTTTTCACAGCTTGCTAAAAGGCCCCCACAGAGTATTGTGAATGCTACAAGTGAATTGTTATTAATTCCCCATTTCTTTCTCTATACACTGTATACCAGTACCAGTACCCAAAAGTGGGTCGCCAATTAAAAGCTTGTACATTATTTCACGCACTTCAATATTGTCCAACTTATGTAAAAAATTATTAACTCAAAAGTAACAATAAAATAAATTTTGGGACTTGGTTTTTAGGTTAATTAGAAGTTTAGCAACTCAAACCAGTGGGCACAGGCAGTGGGTGGTGTCTCAGTTTCAAGTAATTGGCCATTTACTGAATTTTTAAAAAATCAGAACCTATTTGAACCATTTTTTGCGTCCTAAGTGAAGTTGTGTTGTTGTGCATTCAAATAGCAGTACTGTTTTTACAGTTTTTTGTTCTGTTTTTTGTTCAGTAGTAACAATGGATGATGGGTGATTTGTGGTAAAGAATATTGGGATAAATGATTCAAACTCAGCTCTAGGGAAATTTGCAAAATCACAAGCCACAAAACCTATAATACACACTGTTCGCCACTGGATTTAGTTCATTCACAGCAAACCTTTTAAACAGCAGTTGGTGACAGAAAGTGTCCACACCAATTGGCCTTTCTCTTGGCTTCTCATGACCTTTTACATATAGGTGAATGTAAATGATCACCTTCATTATGCTAATTATAACAATTAGCGGAAGCCTTCTCGACGCGGTAGTGGTGTAAATGTAAGAGGTCTAGTACATGACGGATAATTAAATTAAGTTGACTGTCAGTTTGGGTTTCGACGACGCAGCTCCTCCCTGTTGTTTTCCAAAAGGCTTTATGTTTGAAGTGTCAGAGATACCAGCTTTCTGACATCAGATCTATTATGGTGTAATAATGTTGTCATGCATCATATTTTAATCCTTCTGTATTTTACCATCAGAAACAGCCGCTCCTTCTCAGCGGGGCGTCATTGTGCTCTCTAGAGGTGCACCTTCACAGTAACCGAATCTAACCCGATCAAAATCATCAGAGTAACTGTAAAGAGTGCGTTTATCTGGTAGAAGCTCTCTTCTGTTGGGAAACGGACTTCTTGACTCCTCTGTATTCAGATGGGATTGCTAAACAAGAGCCATATTGTTTTATTGTTTGTTGGAAATGGACAAACGAGTTCTAAAGGGATTGAAAAGACAGTCGTCTGCTGTACTATTGAAACCCGGAGTCATTCCTAACATATGAAGAACAACAACAACCATCAAAGTTGTGGTAGTAGTGAACAGAACAAACTGTTGAATGTTATGTATTTGTGATATTACAGAAATAATATCAGCAAAATACCACTTCCATCCATTGTCTCTCAAAAAGGCCTCTTCCTATTTGTACAGGTGCAACAGGAGGGCATTCATTCATTCATATTGTATCATGCATACACATATATGCTCATCCCTTCAGAGGGCCTTCAAGACACCATCAATGAGACAAAGATGATCTTCCGGACATTAGGTACAATCAAAAATAATATCTTATCATAATAAACAATCCAGACTTTACTGATAAATGTGGCCAACTTATAAACATTGAAATTAAACCACCATTTGACAAACTGAGCACTGCTAGAAGAGAAGAATACAGTTGTATGTTTAAGCACACATTCTTCTGTTAAGGTATATGGCAAGTCCTAAATTAATAGATAAAAGATAGGTCTATGCTTCCACTGTGGTGTTAATAGAGAGAGTGAGATACCACACATTATCTGCTTAAAAGCTCCAAAACACTGTACATAGAAAAAGAGTGAACACATAGCAACAACTATGAAACAGGAAGTAGCCTATTTCTGGTCTGTCCAACACAATCAAAAGGTCATACACTTTCTATAAGTGGATTTATAGTTGCATTTTTGATTTGTTATCAAGACTTGACCTCCATGGCCACCGTACAGCAACATTCAAGTGATATATTTTTCAAACCAAGACACAAGAAACAATATGTGCGTAGGCTAACTATCCCTACTCCCTCACAGTGGTGGAGCCAGTTGAGTTTAAACCACACTCCTGCTCCTCTCTGATCCACTTTGAGGAATAAACGGGCCAGTGGAAAGATGCTCGAGGCGATGTCTGCCTGCCCTGCAACAACCAGCAACACAACACACACACACACAACACACACACACAATACACACACAATACACACACCGCACTGTTAAAAGGAAATGCATCTGAAAGAAAAAATAAACATGTGTTGACACTGGCTTGATCCACTTCTACTGATGTTCCCGCCCCCCACGGACTCAACTTTCTTGCCCATGCTGCAGTTTGTGTGCAGGAGACGGCTGTATAGTAGTTTTGGGGTTGAGCTTTAGCAATGTAGAGATGGGGGGGCTCATAGAAATAGCATATTCCACATATTGCTGTTGGAGGTTGTGGGTAACTGGAGCTTATCATAGCAACTATGAGCTTTAGGCAGAGTACATCCTTGACAATTGTACTGGGTATTGGTCAGTATAGACCCTTTAAAATGTGTGTCATATGGAATGTTCAAAATTCTGGAATGGAGGCGACTGGAGAAAAAGTGAGTTAACTTTACAAAAAAGTAGTGTGATGAAAAATTACAGTGGTCGTCAACATTTCTGTAAGGAAAAAGGAAAAATCAAGAATTTTGCCTCCAGCCAAAAGTCTAACTGTTACTAATGTGTACATTAAATAAACTCTGACATCACCTACATGTAGAGAGTGGGTGGCATTTGTCAAAACCATCTTCATTTGTAATAATTTTTGGCTAATTCTAATTTCTCCATTGAAAATGTATTATGGTCTTGCCTCCAGTTGCCTTCAATTTGAATTTAGAGTGGTAATGTACACCCTGGACAATAACACAAGTGGACTATGGGGAAATAAAGTAACATAGTGCAGGATATGGCCCTGTTCAAAGGTCCTATGTGCGGATTTTGGAAACACCTGGTGGCCAAAAAGCAGATTGCAATTCCACACCTCTTTGAGCATGTGTTGACATAAGCTCAATTCTCTTCTCTGGATACTGCTGCCCCCCGTGAACACTTTTTTTTGGACAGGATTGGCCCTTGAGTCGGCTGTGTACAGAGGGATTGGCCTTTCCTCCATTTACATAAAGGCAGTATTCACGGGCCTCATTACCAGGATTAGGAGTGCTTTACTCCTTTTGTAGCGGGGCAGGCTGCTGTGTCCCAGTGTAGCCCAAGTCCTAAGATTTTAGGCTGGCTGGCATATGGCACTTCAAGTCAAATAAACTCTGATACTCACGGTTAGTGTCTATACTGCACGAGTCTACAACAACATTATATAAAACTACAATTGAATAAAACCCATTGATTAATCTATTTTCTGCAGTGAGTGGCTGGAGCCTACCCCAGCTATTTTGGACCTAAGAAGAAGACCTATTGGAGAATATCCACCTGACACAGATATCGGGCTAGTTGCAGGGCTGACACATAGACACACACCAACTGACCACAACGAGTTTTCTTACATCTTCTTCCACTTTTTACTCTTGGAGAAAAGAAACTGGAGTCTATCCCAGCATCTATGGGCCATAGGCGGGTTACACCCTGGATGATTGGCCAGTGTTCCTTTTACCATTTTAGTGCATGACTCCTAGTGTCACAAATAGTAATTCTACATGTCACTTTTTAGAGCATTTGTTGACATAAGCTCCATCCTCTTCTCCTGATGCCTCTGCCCCCCATGGACACTTTTTTCGTCTCTTGAGTCGGCTGTGTACAGAGGGATTGGCCTTTCCTCCATTTATATAAAGGCAGTATTCACGGGCCTCATTACCAGGATTAGGAGTGCTTTACTCCTTTTGTAACAGGACAGGCTGGTGTGTCCCCATGTAGTGGTCCCAAGTCTCCAAAACTTAGGCTGGCCCGGCATATGGCACCAGCAGCCAACAGTCTCCGCGGAGAGGGGCTCAAGGCTCTCAGCGAAGGCCCCCTTTTGTTCGAGACGTTATTGTTGCCGTGCGTAATGACATTTGTAGGCCGTAGGACCGGGGTGGAGGGGTTAGTCTTGTTACCCCAGGGGAGGGAGATGATTTGGGGAAGGGGAGGTGTGGGTAGGTGGGGGGTGCCCAGGCAAAGACATGTAGTAGACAGACAGGAGTGTGGATTATGGAAATATGAATTTATTTTTTTCTCTTCTGGTGGTAGAATATAAAGCTCAAAGGAGAACAGACTGCTGGCTGGCACGACAAGCTGACGTGAGGCGTTGGCTTCCTCCTCCTCTTCTACACTGTAAAATCGAACTGTACTTTAAAAAATAAGAAACTAAATGCCTTAAAAATACAAAGGAAACTTAAATAAACAAACTACCTGGAAGGCTAGTTAATGCTTGTCTGTCAGTGTGTGTCAGCCCCGCAACTAACTGGCTCTGGTCTCCACCTAATGCCCATAGGCAGCCGTAACAAGAAGGTCTAATGTACACTGTAAAAAGAACATTTCTCAAAAAGTCAAGCCAACCGACTGGAAACTAGAGCAATGCAATTCTTCTTACTTTATATGTGTAGCAGCTATGGAATCAGTGTCATGGTAAATTTGGGGGGATGAATGAAGCTTCCTTTAGCTTGCCCTTATGTCTCTTGGGGAAATATAGCTTTGCAAGAATGAGTGAACTAACCCAGTGCTTTTTGACGATGAGAGCTCAAAGACACATAACGGATGCAGACAATTATGTTGGGGTGCTTTTTATCAACTCTGTAAAAAAATAAATTCTTTTCAGATTCTTGGTTAAATTCACTTAGTGTTTTAAAGGCATTATTTTTTCTTAGATTTTTAAAAAGTAAAGTTAACTTTTCAGATTTTATAGTGTATCACTCCAGCATCGTTTTCCTTTTATTCCCATCCATCCAGCCTCAACCCCAGAGACTCTTAAGCCCTGGCTGTACACATATGCCACTTGGATAGACGGAGAGTGGAAGAAAGAAAACGATGTGGCTAAAGCGTATATTTGAAACTCTGCTTTTTTCATTTTTATTTTTTTATTTTTTGCAAATGAAGCAGAAACAGATGGAAATGTGTCCGTTCGCCTCTCAGATCTCATCCCAAAGTTGTGGTTGTGTTAAAAAAAATTAAAAAAGCTAGCAGACAAACCTCACACATACTGGGAACGCTGCTAGTTAATTCAAGCTAACCACAGTGCGGTTATGGCAGGCCCGCTCCTCTGAAGTGAACAGACGTTGATATGATAAATACAGCACAAATCCACCAACTCACTCTACTGTTTAAAAACTTATAAAGACTAGGAGCAACTCTGCTATGGGGAAATGGTACCAACTTCTACAGGGGAAAAGCTGTTGGCATAGGGGCCCCTAGAAATAGTTTGCCATTGATTTTGGTTGGTATATCTGTAAGTAGGCAAATGATATTAAAGTTAACACAATAGTCAAAAATAAGAAATGTAGTTAATTAAGTTTACCCAATAATAGTATGTATAGTATATAGTGTATAGTTTAGTGGCTCTGCTGGGACACTCTGCTGTCTATCAAAAAACTAAATGTAAAGAACTATATTAGCTGTGAACTCACCTCAAAAGCATGATCAAATTTGAGTTTATACAGCTTCAAAACTTTTGTAAAAGAGAGTACTCAGGAAGGTTTTTCTCTTGCAGTTTCTCCTCACTGAACATCACTAATTCCCATAGTGGTTGCAGAGGCTCAAGCCTATCCTAACATCAATGGATTTAGAGCCTTTGACAGACACTGGACAATATAGTCACCAATTGACCTAACAAATGCATGTCTTTGGATCAGAATCCTGAAGACCAATTAATCACTGCATATCACTTATTGATCAAGTATTTGCAAAATGTGGAGTTGTAATTGGTTAGTATATCATATGGACAGATTAATACTTGATGTGTTCAGGTAACAAATTTGTGTTTAGTTGCTCACAGTAGTTCTCTGCCAGGCCTTTTATCAACATTGTGCTCTACCTCCCACCCACAAGCTTCTGTTACGGGAAATTTGAATGCACAAATCACATGAAGTGCATTTTCCTACCAGCCTTATTGCAGCATAATATCCACCGAGAAATAAAGGAAATGTTGAATTATTAATGTTATACTGCAAGGTCTTCTTCTCCGATCTACTATAAACTGAAGCTGATGTTAACTCTCACTGGCCAGTCCACACATTTTAATGGAGCAATCTTTGATCTTGCCGCTACGCACTACAGCATGCTGTTTTTCATTTAGGCCAGGGTTTAGTTTTGGGCCTGGTAGGTGCGGTTCGATCATAAAAGAAGGAAATCTCTGTGCTTTGATACGGACTCAAGAGCTGCTATGTGTAATCAATGTTTGATATTTAATGCATTTCAAGCCGAGAAAATGTAGTTATGAGCTTATACGACTTACTTGCTGTAGATAGTGGAGTATGAAGCATGTTAGTGGAAATATCTGGGACACAAGTAGAGCCAATTTTGCCAGTTTCAGAATACATTAGCTTTTTGTATAGCACCTAACATGAGCCCTCTGTAACTCCCTAAAATCCTTTATTGAATATTCCAAGTGAATATACTGTGGGTCAAAGATGACTGAAGTAATGTATTTAATTGTTGTTCATATTTGGTTTGACATTCTGCCAACTTAAAGCCATGGAGGCACTTGGGAACCAGCCAATCATAAAGGATTTCAACACAGTTTCATCAATTAAATGTAACTCTCACATTTTCATATAAGCATGTTCCAGTCTTTAACATAGAGAACTCTTTCCAACTCCATTCTCATACTGACACACAGAATTACATTTAGGATTAATGCAACTGTTGAAATTGATCATTGCATTAACTGTTCAATGCCAAAGATGTTGATGAAGAACTATCTGATTAAGAACTAGCAGGTGTCTACACAGAATCAGTAGTTTTTTAATGAAACATGATGGTATTCAGTGGCCCATTTTAAACACATTTACACAATATTAGTGACATTTCTGTACTGTATCCTGTCTTGGTCAACGTTGTGTCCCATTTATGCTCAGCAGGCAAACGCAATCTACTTGATTGATGTAAGATGTATTTGCATAAACACAAAACAACCATATTCACACCCAATAAGGAATTTAAAAGTTGCCAATGTGGTGTAGATGAGAAAGTTTTGATTTTCATAACCAGAAATACCACATGCATAGGTTTGAGTTTAGTCTATTATGTCTCGTGCATCTTGACTTATCCACACGACTGTCAACAGCTATGGGATGAATTTAACTTATTTCTTCTTCCTACATCCATCTTTCTCCTTTAAACCACTGTGTGTCAGGATCCAGACAGACACAGCCACACAGAAGGAGTGAAGCGTGAGGGTCTCTGGGGGCTTCAACCTCACTGACTGTGGGCCGCACTGACACTATCCTCCATCAGCACCGTTCCCCTGACAGGGCGTGATTGGTTACGAAGGCCTGGGACTATACAGGGAATGTCGGGGAGGTTGATTGACTTTGGGGTGATGGAGCCATTGAGTTTGCAAGGTGATTGGTGGATCCAACTTAGACAATGTTGACCGTGAAGTTTAATTTACATGCATGACAAAAAGGTTAGCAATGCCTGGTCACTGGTTTGGGACCTTTCTGTGAGAGTTTGGGTTTCTCTCTGTGTTTGGGTGGGTGTCAGCGATGGACATCCTGGCCAAGATCTGGAGATGTGTCCTCTGGCACTGCACTGTGGTTGCCTACTGCTCCTCACTGGTTGCCTGAATGGCATTAAAGACTGGGTCAAATGCATAGGACAATTTTCCCTATAAGGACATACAAAGTATACCTTATGTCTATGTTCAGTACATCACCCTCTAACCAATAAAGAACAAAATAGGTACACCTAATGGCTATTGACCCTCATTAAATGCTAAAATATGACATCACATCTAAGTTTAAAGCTCACCTTCTAGCTCTGAATTCAGTGTTGAGCCTTTGTGATCACTTTTAGATCTTTTTGTGTGTGTTTTTTTACTGATGATAATGGCTTCTATATGACTCTCTTACCCTACCCCCAATAAAATATGTGGTTTTACTATATATTTTAAAACGTGTGCCGGTGAAGGTGAGAATGAGGTGTAGAATTCAGAGCAGTAGGGAATTCAGGATGAAGAAAAATGTACAGAGCGCATAAATCCATATATATGAATAAAGATTGAATTGAATTAGACAGAATTAACTATATTAAAGCAGTAAAAGTAGGTATATTTTAAATAGAGAGGCGAGAAGGCGAGAGAGAGATTTCGTTTGTGTAATGCATCACATTATCATCAGAAATATTAAACCTAAAGACAGTTCAAAAATCCGGAATGGAACAAACTGGAGGCAAGACCATAATACATTTTCAATGGAGAAATTAGAATTAGCCACAACATTTTGCAAATGAAGATGGTTTTGATAAATGCCAACCACTCTCTACATGTAGGTGATGTCAGTGCCTGGGTAGGAAACTTTAGTGAATGTACCCCACATTGTATGTTTATTTAATGTACACATTAGTAACAGTTAGACTTTTGGCTGGAGGCAAAATTCCAGATTTTTAGGTTTTACTGGACAAGTCCTCACAGAAATGTTGTAGACCACAATAGTATTTCATTTAATGTTCAGAATCATTCTATCTCTCACCACAAATCATACCTTTTTGGAAAGAGCACTTTTGCTCCAGTCGCCTCCTTTCCGGAACTTAGAACATTCCATATGACACACATTTTAAAGGGTCTATTCTGCAGCCATTTCCCTGCCCTTTTATGTTAAGATGAAGTCCTCTCTTTGTGTTTGTGTGAGGCGTAACACAGGCGTGAACGTGGTGCATTTGTGTGAACACGAACCGTGGGTGTGATGCGCCAACGTGTCACCCTCTTTCGTCTTTCCCCTTCGCTGCACCCTGACAGCGGTGTCAAACAAGGCCTCATATGATCTGTCTATGTCTTTGGTGAATATATATCTATGTGTGTATGTGTCTGGGGTTGATGGTGTTTTTATTCTTCCTTCCTAACCCTTTTGCGCCCCTCCGTCTCCCCAGGGCTTTACGGGGTCTTGCCTAATGGACAGTTTCGCCCCGCTAAGCTGCCCTTTGGCTCGGGCACTGAGTTGGACGCCTAACTAGGGCCCCTTTTGTTGCTCATGGGTCCTGATTGCGCTGACCTCTGGTTTGGCTTGCTGGGAGTGGTAGAGGAAGAAGAACGATGGTGCATAGAACAGTCAGGAATGTTTGGAAAGTGTTTTTATGCCCCATTGCTCACATCTTTTCAGCGATTGCCAAAGAAGAAAAGTTCATTTAGTTACAGATGTACTCATTCTACATATATCTGAGGCTAAATGCATTTTGCCGAAGAGTTTCAGTGAATAATTTACACCAGCACTGACTGCTGTATAGCACCTTATGTTCTTCTATCATCGTGACACAAAATGGAAAAAGTGGAGGAAAAAAGTGATTGAGAAAGTCAAACCCAAACTGAATTGAACTGCATTTCCACTGATCACACATAACATTATTTATTTCATGATTAACTTCCATTTATATAGCGCTTTTCAAGACACCCAAAGCGCTTTACATATTCATTCACTCCACTGTCACACCTGATGGTGGTAAGCTACTATGTAGCCACAGCTGCCCTGGGGCACACTGACG